>LKNJ01001206.1:0-112079 GCA_002120245.1 Maccullochella peelii | reverse complement strand
TTTTTTTTATTGATGCATTTTCAAAGCTCAGTGTGGATTTGCTCCTACGTATACTGCAGACTCTCTCACTCCTTATGAAACAGCCTGCTCCCTATGATCCTCATCACTTCACAGAGGTACAAGATGAGATGTCCCCTTGTCATCAGGGTCCCCAGACCAAGGGACAACATATCTTAGCCAGGGCTGTAGCTCTCTCGTAGAAATTAATTTATTTACTGGAAAAATTGCACAGCCCATTTACACACAGGCCAAAATACACTCTAATATTTAGAATATTTTTCTTTGAATTTTATATCCTTTATATTTATTTTTTAAATATTTTTAATTCTTATTTTTGCTCTAACTGTAATTATAATTGCATACTAAGAGTATGCCACCTTCCAATTCACTGCACATATTGAATAAACATGTGACAAATTAAACTTCCAAAATACTATATAAGTCGTGTCTTTTTTTAGATGAATTTGTGGGTTTGACCTTGGAGTTTACATTTTATAATTTAAAATGTACACATAGTGTTAGGTGTGTTTTATTTTTTTTGGTTATGTTAGAGTTATGGTTTTTATTTGTGGTTTTGAAAGTCTTGTTTTATGTTCCAGTTGTATTTTGAAGGTCTTGTTCTATGTTCAGTGTGGGTCTCTGGTCCTCTGGCTCCTCCCTTGATTGTATTCACCTGTGTCTTGTCACTCTTGTTTCCTCATTAGCCACAACCTATTTATGTCTGTGTGTTTGCTTTGTCTCTTGTCGGGTCATTCCCACCGTCAGACATTCTGTGTGCCTTGTGCTTCGTTTAATGCTCATAAGTTATCTTTGTGTCATTGTTTGAACTTTGTTGGACTTCCATGTATCACTACCATGTACAATAAAATAATTTATACCGAACCTCCTCTCGGAACATGTCTGCGTTTGCGTCTACCGCTTGCCACCATCGCACAGACCGTAACACATAGTGGGTATTTTATGAGCTGATTCCAAGATTTTAGACTTTTTGGTTTGTTCTTGTAATATACAATACTGTACAGTTCTACCTCCCCTTCTTTGTCACAAGAAAAAAAGGTGTAAAGGCCAGAGGCTGCGCATGCCGCTTCTGCTGTGGTAGGTCACCACATTATTTCATCCACGTCAGCCCTCCCTTGACCTGACCCTGAAATGAGGGGTTAACAGCCGAGGCTGAGACAGGGGCCATGTGGATGACTCAATTTGGTTCCTTGCAGTCGGCAATGTGAGAAGGGTTTGACTTTGGGTTGACATTCTGGTTATCAGTCTCTGATAAAAAAGTTTAAAAACTGCAATTTCACTTTTCCTTCACCACAGTGGAAAGGTCATTCATTTTGTAAGTTAAAATTGAAATCGTGGCTCTTGTGATTGCACTTTTTCAAATAGATATTTTGATATAAAAAATAAAAGGATTCATTGGGCAGCTATTCTTCTTCTTACTAATTATCCCAAAGAAAATACTCATGGTATTGAGAAATTGATTATTTACATTTGCTGTTTGTGAGGGAGTTTACTATTGTGACCAACTGGGCAGTAGGCCTGCCTCCGGAATAGAAATACAATACTTAAGCATGAGGACTGGCGTTAAAACACCAGTACTGTATCAGTAAACAGCTGCCTGTCTCAAGTGTCCTTGAGCAAGACACGGAATCCCTGTCAGCTTCAGGAGTGCTGTTCTGCAGCTGACCCTGACCTGCCACTGGAAGAAGTGGTGGGTGGTGTTTCCCTGCAGGGATCAGGACAGAATCAAGTATTACAGCTATTATATTTTCGATGTGCAGCCTATTGAATGTCCAGGAGGTTAACATAACCGGGAGGATGTGCCTGTAAAAGCTGTAAACTGTCACTCACTTGTCCATCTGTTTACGCAGAGAGCTGGATTCACAGCATGAAGGAAATATACAGTATCCCCAAGAGCATTATGTTGAGCAGGTGGGGAGTAAAGCACAGAAATGTCAGTGTGCGGAAAATCAATACGCTCTCATTGAACCTGAAAATAAGTGCTCAGTATTCCCTTGTCTGTTATTCTCCCCCCACTCTCTCTCCCCTATGTTTTCCACACGTCTTTTCCCTTTCTCCCTCTTTTGTATTCCCTTTCTCCCTCTCCGTCCCCCCTCTCCTTCTTCCCTGTGTTTGGGTAATGAAAAAAGCAGAATCAATGGGTTGCTGCTTTGTGCCAGCAGAGGTGTTGAATGGAAATCAATTCGCTATCTAAAGGCAAGAGAGCTGCAAAATAACACGGAGAAACACAAATGACTTCTACCCTTAATATTGGAAAAAAAAGAGGAAAGGAGAGCAAGAGGAAGAGGGGAGGACGAAAATACAGGAAGAAAGAGAGACTTTGAGTGACATGACAGAGCGAGGAAGGACCGGGGTGGGTGGTGAAAGGCTGTCTAATCACTCCTCCTCCGTGCCCCCACAGGAAGGTGTTTGTTTTTGTGGCTGTCATGCTCTCCAACTTAATACTTTCCAACAAGTATTTTAAGTCTCGGGCTAAAAGTATGAACGCAGCCTTTTGAAGGATGGCAATCCAACAAATGCACAAAGTCTTTGGTGTGTTTTTTTGTGAATAAAAAGAGACAGCAGCAGAGAAAGAGACGGATAAAGAGGAAAAATCTTGATGTGAAGAGCTAGGATGTTATTTTTGGAAGACAGACAGCTATAAATCCCACTGGCGCCATCTCTTGATGATGCATTCTCTGAATGGGGTTAAGTGCTGATGAATTATGTACAGAGATTAGGAATAATATGCAAGGCAGATAATACCAGCAGAATCTTTTATGAATGATCTCTGTTTGTTAATGATATATTGGTGTAGTCATCATTATATAAAGGCTGTAAGATATCAAGGATCACAAATTCATGGCTCATAGTAAACGAATCTGTCTACAGAGATGATTTTCATAACAACCTAGTCTATTGTCATCATCCTGACCGAGACGGTCAATCTCAACTCTCCTCCAGCTCTTAATGACGATGCGTACTGATGAAGTATGTATGGGGATTAGCGGTGATATGAAAGGCAGATAATACTGGCAGATTTCCCTACGAAAGCTCTATGTGTTTGTTAATTCCCTCTCCCCTATCTCACCGGAGTAAATATTTAGCTCAAATAACAATAATTCCCTGCAAGATCAATATAATCTGTGTAATCCTGAGCAAACGGCAAAAGTCAAGAAGGACCAGCAGAGCTCTCCCTGTCAAGGCCGTCCTGGTGAAGCAGCAAGATAAGAGTGAGCTGTGTTGTTTTGCCGAGTTCAACTGAGGATTGAACTTTCTCACGTCGCAGTTTGTCCGGCGTCTTTGCTGTCCATCCCTGTTTCATCTCCGTGTTGGTCTAATTTGCCCTGATCTATCTGTGTGTTCTGTTAATGTAATAAACAATGACAAATAGTCCGTACATATGCTCTGATAAAAACAAGGCCCATAGTCTTCAACATTACCACGCTTTCTGTTTTTGACAAGGAAACAATTAGTAAGAAAGTTATGCAAATTTAACTCATTCTGAATTATTCAGAATTTTTTGTATTTGCCATTTCCTTTGGGTATCTTGCATAGATGATGTACTTTTTTATCTTTTATTTACAGGATCAAAGCATTGTAGCTCCCTTGTAGTGTCCTCAAAGCGCTCTCATAGCGACAGGATCCCAACAGCATTGCATCTAATCTACTGTAATTGAATCTATACAGCTCAGACTTGGGTAATTCTCTACCTCCACCTTAGCCATATCATGGTTCCATTTCCATTGTGTAAACTGTCTGACTCTACTGTGATGAACGTCATGATGACGTAGTGATTCTGTCAGTCTTACCTGTAAACTAGTGAGTCATCTTGGCTCCCATTGTACTGTATCTGGAACATCCTTATGCCTGGAATATTCCTCTGGAAGTTGAACTTGATCAGCGCCGTTGATGACGTGGCCTCAGCCGTCACCACCCTCTTATCCACCCCACCCTTTACGTCACCCGTCACGTTGCTCCCGTTGGCTCCGCCTCGGGTCGACGTGGAAATGTCTGACGATCCCGGGTCGGGCTCCTGGATGTTGTTGGTGTTGTTGGAGATGTGGGGGAGTTTTATAATAACCAGGTCTACTGTTTGGTGGGCTTCACCGGCAGGGTTGGAGGAGATGCAGGTGAAGGAGCCAGTGTCTTTCACAGTGCTGATGAGGATGTCCAGAGTCCCATTGGTGTAGACCAACGTCCTGGAGGAGTTAGATACCAATTTGCCCTCAGGAGAGATCCAGTGGATGGCTGGCTCTGGGTCACCTCTTGCCTTACACCTTTGAGGAGAGAAAACCAGTAAAGTGGAACAAATTAGAAACATGACAGAATGGGGTATTGTACAGTGGAAGCAGAGTATTGCTTAATGGTGGTTTTTGCATTCCCTCCACCTTTCCCCTGGGATTTAAGTGGGAGGGAAAAGGGTCTGAACATTATCTACTGTGTCAACATAGCACGTTCATTTAAGTTAAGTCCAGTTCAGACCAAAGACTCGCAACAAGACGAGTTGAAATTTGCAACTACTTGCAATGCGCCAGCCTGCAACGTTCTGAAACCTGCCAGTTTACACCAATGCGACTAGACGAGACGCTGTATCGTTTCCATAGCAACGACTCTCTGTACTTCCATTATAACTACCGGCTTTTCAGGCTTTTTTGTATGACATATGTAACATATGAATGAGGATAGTGTTAGTGAGTTACCTGCTACAGTTGCATTTCTAGTATTGATGAAACTACAAAAATGTGAAAAAACGAGTTGTTCTTAAACAGTTTCGTCTCATCGCGAATCTTTGGTCCACCGGCACAAATATGTAGGTGTAAGGGAAGAAGACAAGCGGTGAATAATGGGATAGCATTTTTGTAGAAATAAATTCCACTTCTAAGTATTTTTCTGTAATTATGAGGTATATGTATTAAATCATTACAGTTATATGTAGTTTTGGACTATGAAGCAGAGATGCCAGATTTGTAGGCCTCTAACTAAGGATTGTGCAAAATGCACCATGAGTCATTTAAGTAAAAAATTTGCCTTCTATTCATACTTTCTAATTTCTTACAATGATCTTTTTTTTTTCTGGGTGCATGCATTAATTGAAATGGGTGCAATGAGAAAGGGCTTTTAAGTCATCAGTTATAAGCAATCAAAAATGTGGAGCACAGTGCCATTGGGGTCATTGTTACCCTTCTCATTTTCTGTAACTACAGTTAAGTGCTATAAAAAATATCAGAATAAGAGCCAAGGGAAGTGTAGTCATTTTATAGGGAACTTTGCTGCAGAGTCACACTGTACGCATTCTCCATACACGGGTGACAATGTTATCAACTAAAGCAAGCTCCAAATTACATGAAGTTTAGGCTTCTGTGGAAGTAAAAAGAGACAAATGAAAGCAACACAGTCTTTTCAGAGGTTTTACCTATCACCCAGTTATGAAATGGTAATATAGATAAATAAATAAAGGCTGGGTAAACTATCATCAGTCATTACCAGAAGATAATAAAAATGTATGCATGTACCACCACATTTTCCTGGCTTTCTATGGTTTAATCCATTGAAATGGATGCTGCAAAAGATGAGAAATGTTGGGTGGGTTGACCTCCTGATAATCTTTACCTATACCTTTTATATATGGAGCTGAAGACAAGACACAATAAAGGAAAGAGAATAATAGCATCTCATTGATTTCCTTTGCCCCCCTTTTTCTCAAATTCATTATAACTCCATATCTGAAAACATAACATCTATCATGATTGGAAGCGTGTGACCAATATATATGCAAATGAAGTAATCATCATCTCTCAGACCTGTTGTTGTCTTGATTTAGTTTCGTCCTCCTTAAAATTTTTGCATGATGTCCCTGTCTTGTGCTTCAGTGAACAGTACGGCATTTCACGTGTTCTTGAGCAGCTTGTAAACATAATGCACAACTACAGGAATTAAAACAGAGAGTGTTTATGTTTGTGTGTTTATGTGTTAGTCAAGTGGGGCAGAGTGTAGAGTTGTTGTAGAATAATGAGAAAACTTCGTTGATTTTTACTGATTGCATGTGTTCATACTAATTTTTAAAACGGTTAATGAATACCTGAGTGCAACTCTCTGCCCTTCAAGCACCCTCATCTCATGGGAGTATCTGGTGATGAGTGGAGGTTCGCAGAGAAACTCCTCTTCAGGGATGGACCAGAAGTATCGGCCAGAGAGGTGTTGGGGTGAGGCGCACGTCTCCAGGTCGTCCTCTCTGTTCAGCCTTCGCAGCCACAGTAACTCACAGTTACAGTGCAGAGGGTTCCCACCGAATGACAACGCAAAAGAAGAGGAGCTCAGGATCCCTGACGTGGCCAGGACCTGGAAGTGTGAAACAACGATTCCATTTTTTAAAACCTTTATTAGTCAAGCCAAGTGTTGTTTTCAAGTGAAACCCTGCTTCACACTCAATTCAACATATTCACTGGGAGCTGTCTAATTCAACCAGTTTCCACCTAGGCAGTTGAATGTGTGGTACTTTGCCCCTTTTCCCATTAATCAATGAAGAGAACGAGTAAAAGTTTTTTTTTCCTTGTCCAACCTGTGGCCTGCTGCTTCCCAGAATTGGATGAGTGATTGTATAAACCACAATGGCCAGCAAACATGAAATATGATTCAAAATGTAGTAGAAATAAGAATCCATGTGAAGAAAAGTTTCAAATTTGCTTTAAACTGATTTATAGTGATTTGATTGTCACTAATATGGAAATTTCCCCATTTACATCACTATGTAAATGGGGAAACACGATACATTTATCTCATCTGTAAGCCAAGCATGGAATTACTCTATTCTCTGCTGTGTAAATAAAGTGACCAGTAGCATCTTTTGAACAATGCAGTTTGGAGTTTTTTATATATATTATACCACTGTAAAAGGAGTTATGAGGAGATGTGAAAAGATGTGAAAGACTCATTATATCTCAGATGTACAAACAGTTGTCAGTTACCTCCAAAGGACAGCTACTGTACATTCATACCTTTTGACTTTTCTTAGGTTAAGTTTTAATGTGGTGGGAATAAAACCTCTGAGAGTACCTGTGCTCGTTGAAAAAGTGGGTCTGGCGGCAGCTTTTGGAGTTTATTGGAGGTGACATCCAGCCGGTTGAGTTTCTGTAGCAGAGAAAATGTTCCCTCTGGAATGAAGTCCAACATGTTGTGGTCTAAGCTCAGCGTATGGAGGCTAATCATTTTCTGCAGGAACAACAGAGAAAAACAGAGAACTGTATTATCCTTTTTCCTTTCATAGGTATGTTTTCTGATTTTAAGAAGTAAGTTGAGGAGGTTTAAATCCTGGTTATTGTCGCTGTCCTTTTAATCTTTCGCTTCGTCCCTTGATGTGCAGTTAGTGTTAGAAATGTTGAAATTAAAATTACAGTGTAAACATGCCTATGGTGTAAATGTAAAGTTGAACTGAAAACAACAAAGCCATCACGTGGTTAATCATTACAGAAACACATTAACCTAATACAGCACCTGTTTATCAAACTTGACTCCTTAGCCATGTCAAATTTCGAAGCATTTTAGTGAGCTGATCCACAGAGTCCCTGACATTTGTAATACATACAACTTGCTTGTTGTCTGCTAAAGAGCACTGGTTAAATTGTAACTGTTAGCACTGAAAAATGCTAAGAAATTTATAAATCTTCTTCAGTGAGAACATCAATGACAACTGTAAATGTGCTTAATGAATAGTCCACATAATGGCCTCTTTTCAGTCCAAAAGCCCTTAAGATATCTTTCTCTTAATTTCAAATAAATGGCCAAAAAGATTTTATGGCCATTTTATTGTGCTTGGAATTGGCTTTTTTTTTTATAAGGCCCTCCAGCCAAACAGGTTTGAAAGGCTGCTGCAGTTCAAAGAAATCCTGACCTGGATGGCCTCCCATGGAATAGAGTCCAGGTTATTGTAACTGAGGTCCAATTCCTCCAGTGCCAGCAGGTCGTTGAATGCTCCCTGGTGGATCAGCACCAGCTGGTTGTTGTTCAGAATCAGGTGGTGAAGCTTCGACATCCCGCTGAATGTATCATTGCCTATCCTCGTCAGTCGGTTACTGCAGATAAGATAGAGAGAGAGATTGATGTAGCTTCGGAAGATAAAGTCCAGCACCTCACACCCATCAAGAGGATTTCGTGCAATACCCATAATATCACAAACGCATACAGTCTACAGCTGTATGCAAATCCGTACCTGTTGAGGTGTAGAGCTCTGAGGTTTTCCAGATCGGCAAAGGCATGAGGTGTGATGAAGGAGATGGTGTTTCTGGATAATGTTAGGTCCACCAGCCGTGTCATGTTTGCAAAATCTTTCCTCTTCACACTGTGAGATAGGAACAGTTAAATTAGACAAGAGGCAAACATACAGTATATAATCTCTGGTACATCCTCCAGTACTAGATCTGCTATTGTTTTAAGCAAAGGTTTTGAGGAGACAGAGAGTCAAGCTACAGAAAAAAATGAATTTCTAATTATGAGAGTATTCCTTTAAAAGGTGATGTTGCATATTTGTCAGTCTTTCAATAATGTTGAAAGAGATATTTTATGGGAAAACTCTTTCAATATTTAAAAGCAAAAAATTCATAAATTCACATATGGTATTCCTTTCATCCTGTGCAGCTCATTCAATATTTGTGAGCGTGAGCAACTCTCTCCACGGGCTATAAACCAGCGAACCGAGGCTCTTAATTGCAATGCCATCAAGAGAAAGCCTTGAGCTGCTCTAGTGACTATGAACCGGCTATGACTTACTCTTGGGCCTTGAAGAATGTGCGATTTTTTTTTTGTTTTTAACATCTAAATGAGTTTTATTTCATTCTAGTGCCAGCGGCTAATGTGCTTGTATCACCATAAAAAGCACCCTGGGTGTTGCTGTTCTGTCCAAAAATTCAGTGACTTATTCATCTTCACCGGAGAAGCTCCAGGCTTTATTGAAAGTTGGTCATTCTCACATATTAAGACTGAACTTTCCAAGGACTTGATGTACTTCTTCAAGTATTAACAGAGTACTCAATATTTGGTTGTTTGGTTGTTAAAAATGAAATTTCAGTGAAGTAGTAAAACTCTAACTCTAACCCCAACATTGTATATCATAATGACTTCATCTTCCAGTTGAAATAGGGGTAGTTTACTTTGTCTTGGTGGACATTTTCTCACTACTTTAATTTATCTGGCAAAAAGCATGACACAAATTTCTTATTCTTTTTGGGGGTTTTTGAGTTCAGTGAACACAATTTGAGAAGATAAGAAGCACTCACCTAACAAGTCATTATTCCATACAGTTGTAATAATAGCAGCTTTGGTGCTAGTAGTAACAGTATCCTTGTACTTTTAACAGTTTAATGTGCTACACTTACAGTAATCGTAGAAGTACAAGCAAAAGTTGCAGTTGTAACTTTTTTTAAGTTTTACTAGTAGCAGTGCTTTTAGTAGTTATAGAATAGTAGTTTTTAAGCCATGGTAGCTATTGTACTAGCAGGGCTAACGGCATTAGCAGAAGCAGCACCTGTGGTGGTAATTAGCAGAAAGTTTTAATTGTAATAGTATAAGTAACAATAACAATAGCCTATTAGAGGTAATATAATAGCAGGTGGACCGACCAAAAATAGCACTGCGTTTAAAAGGCCTGTTTAAGTAATACAACCATGAGTTTGAAGGCTTGTGGGAAACCATCAGGACCCAGATAAAACTAATTCTAATTATAAAAAAATATACCTACCCTCATTTTACATTTATTTATAGTCTCAAAATCCATTGCCACAAAATCTATGAACAAATATCCCTGTGTCCCCTCTCAGGACCGACGTTTAGCTAGGAAGAAGGTAAAAAACATATCAGAGAGCTCTGTGATGTCTGTAATTTTGTAGCTGGTCTTGCCAATACAACGAAAAGCCAAACGAAGCTACATTCTGGGGTGACATTATTGGTTTTTTTATCGATACACTATTGATGAGTCCTGCTAGCTAAGTCCCGAGGGAAGCTAACAAGAATTGGTCTGCTACAACAAAGTAAAGTGGGGACATTGTTGCTAGCTTGTTGGTCACACTGTTTTCACAACTGGACTTCAATGAAACATGTGGCCTGGTTAAGATTGGAAGTGATTTGATGGGCTAGTGAAGTTTTGGAAATCCTGTTACTTGTTGGTTTAGCAGCTGGTTAAGTTTTGGAGAACATTTTTGAATGTTTTGTCAATTTTTACCATCAGATCATGGCAAACTGGTTGTTTTAATTTATTAGGTGGCTACTTCATACATCAAAACACTGCACGAGGTTAATATTATGACGCAGAATGTTTTATGAATTTAATTAATTTAAAAGTAATTTTACCCTGTGTCTTAAAGATGGTCATGTACAGTAAACAGAAGAAATATGTTCTTTACTTTATAAAATGAACGTGCCATGTATTTGATTGCTGAACGCAGTGTAATGTGTTGCCTTGCCGAATGTGTTGTGGCAAATGTTAAACCTGGTTTAACTTTTTTTGACCCAGGGCACCGCCACTATGTCAACGCATTGGTCTCATTGAAATGAATGAGGCTGTGGTTTCACGCATTGCAACTGTCACAAAGTTTATGCTGGAAGTTGTTCTAGTAAGATAGTAACAACAGAAGCAGTATTAGTGGTATAAAGTATTTACATCATTCTTTTGGTAGTACTATTATTGATGTGACTGTTACCTTGTGACAAAGTTGTCAGCCAGCCGTAGCTCCACTGTATGCCTATCAATGTTCGGCGGTACAAACAGTAGACCTTTCTTGGCACAGAGGGTTGCCAGGTTGGGTGACAGGATCTGACATACGCAGCGCTTCGGGCAGATCTGTGCCCGCACTGCCATGGCAACCGCCAGCATCAGACACAGCAACAGCCTCTCCATGGTTACCGCCCCACCTGGACAACACACCTGAAAAATGAGACAGATGGAGACAAAGTGAGAGAGAAATTGAGACGTTAATGACATTGGATTTTTTTTTTTTTTCTCAATAAGAATTGAGCACATATTGTAGGCATTTCTTCACCCAAGCAAACTATTTGGAATTATCACCCATTTATTAACATGGTCCTTTAATATCCTCCCAGTGTTTCTGCAAAGTCTTCTGTATGCAGTGCAAGGAAAACCCTGTGTGCTTCACACTGTGCACACTGTTTGACAGTGTTCACTTTTCTCATGCTACGCTGAACTAATAGACTACTTATCACCCACTGCACTTCCTTCTACATCAACTAAACTGTATGCCACTCTGAATGCAGAGGGCTATATTGAAAGTTGAGTGTATATTGAAGTTATGATGATAAGTGCAGTATGGAGAAGGATGTCTTGCACTCTACAAGGGCCTGTTTTCAAATTACTGTGTTAGTATGCATCGAGAATACATTTGTACACCAATGAATATCTCCTGGACATGTATTACAATTGGCAACTGGAGGGAATCTGATCCTAATCAAGTTAAAAATCTTAACAACCAGACATGACTAGATGAACCCAGAAGCCTCTGAGTTGAATCACCACCAACGTTTAGGCATCGCTAATCAATCCAGAGGAGATGTTTATATTAGAGTCATTTATTGCTCAGCAGTGTTGCTATGCGTGTACACACATGCACGCAAACACACATAAATATTTAGGCATCATTAGTAGGCAGCAGTGCTTGTAGTTAATTAGGAAAGGTTTAGAGAGACAGAGCAGGGCGAGGCAGGGAGAGAGAAAATGCTCATTAATGACAACCTTGATTGGGGTTTGAAGGGCATGGGAGCATCAGGATTAAAGGGATCACAGTGCAAACTCTCTCGCTGTCTCGCTCTCTCTCTCTCTCTCTCTCTCACACACGCATGCAGTAGTGAAACAGTAGTTGAGGTTTTGCCTCAGTGAACCTTTCTTATGCTTTATCATCTAAAAAAAGTTATGAAAAGATTTGCATGAACACTCAGTGACGTTTGTCAGCAAAGAGTAGTGTATAAAATTTTTCAGTAAGATACTAGTCAAAATAAAAGACAAAAATAAAAGATAAGTTGTTAGTAATGGCATATTAATGTCATAAATAATGTATTAATGCTTCATAGATCAGCTATAAGTCAATAAGAACAACTTTCAGTTATCATGAAAAATCCCTTTTTACCCTTAATTAATGACTTAATGTCATTTATAACTGTGGAAGTGATGCCTTGAAAGGGAGAACCCCTTTATTAATAGATTACCAATGTTTATTACTACTAACTCCAAATAGAAAAGATAAACACCAGCCATTTTCACCACCTAAGAAACTAAAACTGTTCTTATTAATGGCTTAAAACTGATCTGTAAAGCACAAGTAATAAGTGTTAATAAAGCCATTAGTTATAAGGCTATCATATTAGAAAGTGGTACTCCACTTGTCATTATACTCTGACTGATTTGTTCCAAACAATCAGACCATTCTGGGGAGAAATGAGTATGAAAATGCAACAAAAAAATGATAGAAGAGAGTACAATATTTGCAAACATATCACTTGAAGCAGTTTATTTATTTAGAATTGATTTAGTAGTGTAAAATACAAATTAAAATAGCAAATGACAAGCCACACTAACGAAAGGCCTTTGGAAAGGAACAGACCTCATCAGAGAGCTGTAATCCCCCCTCACTGAAAAGCACACAGTTAAGGTGTTAAAATCAAAATGCTTTTTTGTTCAATTTTGCCTCCATCTGTGGTGTGAATTCATTACTGTGGTGTTTCTGCACTGCACTTCCCAGACATGGACTGTCAGTGTTCCTACCGTAGGCTAAATCTTTAGAATTGGCTGACAAATATATAGTTTCACTTTAGTATCACCACGATTACAGATAAATGCATCCTGGAAAAACTATTTTGGAAATAAAAAAAACTGGAACCTTGTTTTGATTATGTTATATTTTTAGTGATTTACCAGTCTGATGGCGAATATATAAAGAAACCAGAAGCAACCTGAGATACCACCCTGACAAGACCTTTTGGGTATAAAGCTTGGTATGTTGTAGAATAGTTTTGATCTAAATGATCAAACATCTCAAACATCTCAAAGAGGTGTTACATCCTTCTTGTCCTTTGTTGTGTTTCCTGTTTTATTTTGAAGTCGTCGTTCCTGTCTTTCCAGTTCCTGCCCGCGTGTCTCAGTTCTTGATTATCCTCACCTGCTCCCCATTACACACCTGCCCCTGATTCCCTCGTCCACCACTTCCCTATTTATACCAGTTCCCATCCTTTGTTCATCGTACTGCTTACTATGTGCTCAGTTTCTGTATTCTTGTGTTGGATGTTTTCCTCGGGCTTCTGTCTCCTGAACCTGGACTTACCTGTTACCTGTCTACCTGCCTGCTTGCCTGCCTACCTACCTGTACCCACGTGTAAGCCGCAAATAAATCATTGAACTGCTTGAGCCGCTGTGTTTGTCTGCTTTTGGGTCCTTTTCCCTGCCGCCTGTACTGCACATCGTAACGAGGAGTATAATGCGTTTGGCATGATTTTGCATTTACACTTGGTGTTAAGCGTTCTTGTTATCTCGAGTCTGCCGGCATTGTGATGGGCTCTCTATATGCAAATTAGTTGGGCGTGGCTGGAGGACTCGTCACCAACATGGGTGTGTTGAGGAGTCAAGTAAAGGGGCATTCATTTTTAAATCACTTTTTGTGGAAGAAGCCTTGCTATCTAGTGCTACCACTTGCAACTTTTGCCAGGTTTGCTTATAGTGTCACTCCACCCTCAAATTCAGCTAGAACCCTGTCTCCCAGCAGATTTAAAAAATGCAATGAGTGAGGGTACATCCACTGTAGGAGGCGTGGCCTCGTGGCTACGTAGTATGTGGGTCAGGAGACATAGGGGAGACTGACACGGATTAGAGCCGACCAACCGGTCGACTGTCAGTATTCGTGTGATGGTGTGTTGTGCCATTTTCAACCCATGAAATTTTTTATACATTTAAAAAGAAATGTCAACATTAACACCAGCATTAATGTGTTTCATCACAGTACAGTCATATTATTTAGTTTACAGCTCAAAAAACTCGTTTAAGTTTGGAGTACCTTTTTAAGCTAGCAGGTCTTGAGAATTTTGTCACGCTGTATGGATTGCATTTACACCTGGCTGACATCACAACGCTCAGATTGCATTCCAATCACAGTGCTCACTGTGAGCATTTACACTTTGCATTGGCATGCGTTTTACCTTATACTGGATATCCAGACACAGATGCATGGTGTAAATGGGGCCACCGATTTTAATACACATTTGATGTGCATTGAGTTTCTATGGCAGCAGGACAGTCTATTTGGGAACGACTCGAAATAAACTAGAGGCCAAGTTAACTGTAAAGAAGGAACTGCAATGGTGTTAAACATTGATGTGTTTTTAATACATTTGGGACATAATGTGAGATCTTAGGCACAGAGGAATAAACTGTATCAGGGTTTGGATACTTATAATTAGAATAAATGTGTTAGTTTGAGAAATACAGAATATATCCATTCTTATCATTTAACGCTGGCCCTGAAACTGCACACCAGAAAGCCTGATCTGGACAAACACAGTAGCTGAATGTTGTGATGGGTGTCAGAAGACTCGTCTTTGCAACATTAGACATTACAATGACTGGCAGAAGGATAATCACAGAGGAGTGTTTGGAGATCAATTTAGTATCTGTTTCAGTAATTGACACTTTTCCTGTTGCTATCTGAATGGAGTCGCCGTGATAAAACTCTACTGCAAGTTAATATAAATGCTACATATTCATATATCAAATCACCACCCAGGACCAAGAAGCCATTCACCTTTCTCTAGTCTAGTTGTGCGGTCCTATCTCTATATATATATATCTCTTTCATTTCTCAGCGTAATTGCTGAGCTGAAATCTGCTGCGATGTCGGAGGTCATACAATCCCTGTTTTTCTTTCCCTCTCTATTTGAGTGCAGAGAAAGAAGAGCAGAAAGACAGAACGGCAGCTAAATAGAGCGCCGGATGATTCATGTGCACTGGAGCTACGCAGAGAGAGAGAGAGAGAGAGAAAGCTCATGACCCCTGTGACACGAAAGCAGATATCAGCTCATTAATTACACTGAGAAATGACTGTAATGAGAGGGAATGAGTGAGAGAGACAGAAAAACGGGAGGGAAACTAGGGAGAATTATGAGAGAGGGAGAAGAAGAAAGAGAGATCAGAGAGCGAGTTAATTAAAATGAGTGCTGAGCTGTGAAAGGAAAAGGGGGAGAGGGGCGAATTTCATTTAGCGAGAAGAGACGAGGTAGGATAGATGATGACGGCGTCACGCTGTCACACTTATACGTGACACGCCAACCGCATACAACATTCACAATATAGGAAAGGACACATAGGCTACATATCACCGGAATTGAGCTCAATTTCACACAAACTCTTCTCCATAAACACACACACGCACAAGATACTGACTCGGTGTACCTTGAGGTGACATGTAGAACCACTGGGATCAAATGGAATGGTGAATTAACCAAAAGGGATTATGGGGAAGGAAGACAAATTAAGCTCTGTTTGTAGTAGTGTGTAAAATACGATTCTGCTTCACACATGTGTGCAGCCTGGTTTAGCCACTTCTTTGAAAGCCTTCCACACTGACACCCCAGTTCCTCGAAGGTCTTCCATAAAGCCAGTTTCAGCCCTGGCTTGCTCACTGATGAACAACTGGCTTCTCGGACAGCTCAAATGGATTCTCCACACGCTCCATATACTGAAACTGATCTTAGGCTGCATTCAAATCTCACGGGGATAACCAGCGGAACGGCTTGGCAGTTAAAAGCGACGGCTTGGAAGTATTCACACATTCCGACTCTTTTGAAGCAGCCAAGAAGCCATGATTGAAGATTTCTGCAGACTTTTGTTGCTCCTGATCAGCTTTTTTACACTTCCAATTAGCCAGCATTACATTTGAAGTCATACATTTTATAGCAAACCATAAATTGCAGAATTAAGCACAAATAAGAAGTCCAGTAAGTTAATTTTGTTTTCTTGTGGTCAAACCCCCATTTTCAATTATTTATTATATTATTTACAACTGAGAGATAAAGTAAACAGTTATGTAAGGCTGTTGCTTAGCTGCGGTTGAAGGTTTAACATGGATTTAAACCTGTGCTGTCTAGAACAAAATCATGTAATCTCTTAAACCCCATTGCTGTGTCCTTGGAAGCTGAAATTAAAACTGCGCCCTTTGTTTAGTCTAAACCCAGTTGCTGTGACCAGTAGAATTCATCTAAATGTCATGCCAGAGGTCATTGTATCTGAGGTGTAAGGTCAAACTCTTCAGTAAAAGGGCCAATTTCTACAGCTAAGATAATTTCATTAATTTGTAAAAGTTTTTTTTTCCATCATCTATACTTTTATGAAGCCAGCATATCAAAAGTGTCAAACTAATGTAATTATGTAATTACATTGAAAGGTCTCCAATGTGCCTCAATTCCTTTCTCACTTCAGAAAGAGGGTTACTGATTATGTGAAAAACTGAAAAGGTCTTTATATTAACAAAAAAAACAACATATATTGTATGACTGATTCCAGCTGCAATTTTCATGTAAACTACTATTTTTGACAGTTTATTGATACTGGAGTAGACTGACAGCGAAACTGGACAATCAGAACGCTAAAACCATTTGTTATGACCATTTTCCAAGTGTACCAACACTTGCGCTCCTGTATGGTGTTCCTCTGAATCACCTGCAGAGTAGACCTTATACAGCGAGTTAATCATACATCAGGTTTAGCTGCCATTTGGCTGCGTTTCAGATGCACTTGGGCTTGTTTTGATACAACAATCAAGTCCAACACCCACAATCCCCGCGAGATCTGGTTTAGCTAAACCTGTAATAAACTACACTTAAGTTAATCAGATGCTAAGTGACATACCTTTTCTGTGGTATTTAGGCGACCTATATTTTTAAGTCTAAAGCTCGTAGCCACATCTTTACCATGTGACGTGGATGTGGCATTAGAAGTAGGAAACTACTCTGTAATCCCAAAGTGTCATCCAGCAGTTTGCAGGGCTCTTTGTCGAGGAGTGTCACGTAGTTTTCTATGGTACTTGGTGCTGTTAAAATAGATTAGTCATGTCTGAGTTAGGAAAACACTTCATACGCTGAAGTGGTCTCCAACAGTCTTAGAGCGCCGGGCCCTTGTTGAGAAAAGCGACATTATTTACTGCAACATATTACTATTCGAACAGCTCCAACATCCACACAGGCCTGTAACCTTGAACGATTTAAGTGCCATAGAAAATGAGATCATTACAGAGACTAGATTTCGGAGACAGTCCCTCTCTCTGACAGCATTTTTTAGATTACTGTACAGATATTAGGATGGCGGTGCAAATACAGAAGCTTATGCAGATTTCTCCTTCATTTGTCAGATTCCTGCTGGCTGCAGCAGAATAAAGTAATATGAGATTAATCTAATGCATATCTTAGTCATTTCATTTGGCATGGAGCATTTGCTCTGTTGTATTTCAATCACCTATGGAATATATTAACATGCAAAGATTAAGATCATGTATGAGACTTTGATGTTACAGTGTATAGGATTATTGATTGTATACAGTATGTATTATTGCAAATACATGTATGGATCCATGTGCATGTGCCTCTCATTTTATTTATCATACACATTGCTTATCTGCATTAAAAATAGTACACAAAAAAATCCCCTGATCACATCACATGATCTTCATAGACAGATGGAGTTGCCTTGTTGTCATGGAATACAATAGGAGTACTTTGATCTACATGACAACTAGGCAAACTCATATGATATGATTGAAAGCTGCAGAACAGCTACTAAATGGACCTTGTGGTTTGACTGTTAACTTTGAACCTCTGATTGAAAGGTTGTTTGTACACAAACCAACACAAGACAACAACGTAGCAAATGTGTGTAATTTATAAGCTCAAATAATTTCCGAGGAGCCTTTAAACTGTGCATTTACGAGTGTGTTTGGGACACTATCGAGCAAAAAATGTTACGATCCCTTGTTGATTTCAGTCATTAATGCACCTCATTGACAGGAGATGCACAGCACACATTAGGGAAAGATCTGAGACAATCAAGACAAAGCTTGTGCAAAATGGGACAACATTTAGTGTTTTGCACACTCGGCGCACAGATTTTAATTCAAAGCATGAAGGCGATTATAGTACATTGTTGTTGCCGCTAGAAAAATCTTTTAGCTTTTCATTTCTCGAGTGAATTAATAGTTTACATGGTCTTCTGTGCCTTTAAGCATGTACCTTGGTTGTTTGTACCAGCATCTAATGCATAACAAAAAAGCACCAATGCCCGAGCCACTTAACTAACCCGCTGCCTTCCTGTTCTCTCCCTGCTTCCACTCTCTGGCTTTGTTTGTCTGTGTGTCCACTGCACTAAACCATATGCTTAAGCTAATGGCTTTACCCACTTGAACAACAGGGGTCAGCAGCTGCCTAAACGCATCGCAATTACCCTTTATTCAATTAGAGCACTTTGAGACTGCTGCACTGAGCAAGGCCAAACACACACACACATCACACACACAGGCAAGCTCCAGAAACCCTGAACGTGACTATAGGAGCGCATGAGCAACCAACCACCAACGTAGGCACTCAAACACACACAGGCAGACAAGTAGAATGAATCCCAATCACACAGAGACCCGACTCGCATCTGCATGGGTGTTTTGCATTCAAAACAGAAGCCAAATACATTCTGTGTGTGCACAAGAGTCATACAGAGACACACACGCTGTTACGGTGTGGGAGAAGGACCCAAGCGCAGACCGTAGGAGTGGGAGAACCAAGGAGTTTATTGAGGAAAGGCAGGGAGGTAAACAGGGCAGGCAGGTAGGCAGACTGGGCAGGTAGGAGGACAGGCGGGCACGCAGGCAGGGCAGGCAGGGAAGTAGACAGGCGGGCACGCAGGGAAGTAGACAGGCAGGCGGGCAGGCAGGTAAGCAGGCAACACAGGACATGGAACACTTAGACATCGAACAAGAACAATGAACCGACCAACACCGACTGACAAGGGCAGGTACAAATAGGGAAGGAACAAACGAGGAGACGAGACACAGGTGAGTACAAACACAGGTGGAAACACTCAGGGCTGAGACAGGAGGCGGGAAACACAAGACACGACTTCCAAAATAAAGGCACAGGGGTGAAACCATAACACACGCACATACACGAGCAGACATTTTCTGATTCCTACAACCTCAGTCACACAAACAGACCTCAGAAAAAAACACACTTACAATTTACAGTGATAATAGTGGTAGATTTACACTCAAAATTCGTATTAATTTGTCTTCCTGCAACAAGGCGCCTTGTGAGATTTTAGAGCAAGACTTCAAAAAGGGTCTTACTCTTTAACAAAAAGGGTCTGTCTCTGTAGAGACCCTCTCCATAATGTTGTCCGACACTTCAAATAACACTCTGAGCCTGTCAGTGGAAAAAACAAGCACTTTTAGTGGACAGACTTTTCACAGGCACAATTGCCCACAAGGATTACGTTGTAGTCATTGCAGCCCGTTTCGTGGCTGCTGGCTAAGGCGATCCACTGGACCAATTCCAAAAGGTTTTGTACCTATAAGTCATTTACCCCCAAAAGTGTAAAAATAGGGCCCATGGGGATTTAAAAATACTGAAATTATCCTTTTAATGGATGAAATCAAACCAATCAAAGGCAGATACAGCCAGCTGGATGAAGTATAGGAGTACATGAGCTGCCAGGAATATGAGACGATCACTGCCAAGGTCAGTCTGATCGCGGTGGAATGAGAGAACACACCAAATGGATACACACACACACACACACACACACACACACACACACACACACACACACGTGCAAGCTTAAAACCATACACACAAATGTGAAGGTATGTTTAATGCACACACACACAGAAGTATACACCAGATGTATATCAAGGCTTGAGTATTGGCTTGAGTATTGAATTAAGATGCAATTCTCAAACACACACAAAGCAGTGAAAGGACAAAGAGGAAGAGAGAGGAAGGTGTGTAATAGGAGATCTTTCGCGGTGAGAGAGAACAGTGGTGTTTAAAGTGCCTGATTCATGGTGGTGCGGTGTAATATCTGGCCTACAATGCTATTTCCGCACCATTACATCACAGCGCTATTTTTCAAAACACTCCGGAGTGCATCCATCACTGGTTTTCAGATGATATCGTGTTTACGACACATTTTATATGCCATAACATTACTATCACTATCCCTCATAATGCGTACCAGGGTGAAGAGTATCTGATGTGAAATGGTTTCTCAGCTCATTGTTTCATGAGGAATCAGGGATTGTTGGTGCCATTAAACTACATAACCTATCTTTTAGAATGTAAAGCAACCTATACATCATTGGCCCAGGATAACAGATCATAGATCATAGAGTTATTTGAACTGTATTACACCGTGTAAGCTATACTTCAATACAGACAGAAGAGTGTGTGTCATAGAGTGCAGGGTAATAACTAATGCAAAATACTCTTGTCTCAGTCCGTTGGTCCACCACTTTTGTCCAGAGTGGAATGTCTCAACAAATATTTGATGGATTGCCATGAAATTTGGTACAGATATTTGTGGATGGGTGGATGAATTGTAATAGCTTTGGTGATCCCCTGACTTTGGCACCACCATCAGGTCAAAATTTTTAATTTGGTTTACACCTGTAAAACTAACGAGATTTTCCTCATTCTCAGCTGTACTTCATGTTTAGTGCTACTTAGAAACTGGTGAACATTGTAAACAATATGTCTCACTATCAGCATGTTAGCATTGTCACTGTGAGCATGTTGCCCTGCTAATGTTAGCATGTAGCTATTTAGCACAAAGAACCAGTGTGTCTGAGTACAGGGACTTTCAGGACAATCTGGATGAAGTGTTTTTCTTTTCCTTTTTTTTTTTAGTTGTATTCTTGAAGGCCATCTCACAAAAAACATAGTCTACTTTTATTAAATCTCACGCTTGCAACGTGCATCCCTACACGACCCTCTGCATTTTTTTACTCTCTATGAAGTGTATTCTCCACAGGCAGCTGAACAGATCTCACATATATGTTGCAAACTTATTAATGGTGTCTATAACGATTGATCAATACCCCATGCCTTCTTATGAGCTATGAAACTATTCAGTAAATTTCTGATGTTCTCAGCCTTGTGAAGACAGTTTGGCTGGCCGCTGTCCTTGCTTGCTTGCTAATAATTCTAGAGCTAGTCGATCGAATTAGTCGATCGAAAGAAAATTAATTGCCAACTATTTTGATAATTGATTAATTGTTTCAGTCATTTTCAAGCAAAATGTCAAACATTTTCTGGTTTCAGCTTCTTTTCTTTGTCATTTCTGACAGTAAATGAAGAGTCTTTGAGTTTTGGACTGTTGGATGGACAAAAGAAGCAATTTGAAGACGTCACTTTGGGCTCTGGGAAATTTTTTTGACATTTTATAGACTAAACGACTTAATCGATAATGAAAATAATCGTTAATTCCTAAATTATGTGCACAATAATTCCTGTGCTGCCAGGTTTACTTCACACTACATGATAGTGAACAAATATAGATACACCATAAAAGGTACATACATAAATAAAGTGAAACTGAATGAGGCCACTTTTCACATGGTGGACTTGATCAACGCACCCAGTAAAATTCCAAGCTGCATTTCTCCACATAGAGTCACAGTACTTAAATGCACACAACTGTAGCATGTTTAATGTATAACTGTTAATACACACAAGCATTACCATAAGCACAGCTCTAGGGTAGTGGAGGGATCCTCTGCAGTGCTCTCTTAAGGTTTACAGGTTTTGGGTCTGCTGGGCATCTGTGTTTTAGCTGGTGGCACAAAAAGGTTGCATTAAAGAAGCATTCGGCGCAGGTCTAGCCTTCGCTACAGTATAGTATGAGACTACTGAATCCCCCTTGAAATGCAGCACTCTTTTGATACAGAGCTGTTTTGGATTTTGGCATTTAGCTTGAAAAACACACTCTGCTCTCAGCAACACACAAACAAGAAGTAACTACGGACTAAGAGCTGGAAGGTGCTTTCAGATAGAGAGCGAAGCCAAACATAGAGGTGGTGGTGAATGCACATAAGGTCAATGGAAAGACGTGAACTGCAGCAAAAACATTTTTTGACACCTGCTTTTCCTGTTAAGGGCTGGAGGGTCACCTTGAATTGAAAAAAGGTTTTAACTAGATCGACAAAATGTGAGGTTATCCTGTGTTAGCTCAAGTGAAAAGAAGAGGATCTGGAGAAGTAGGAACTGAAACTCTTGCTAAATTTAGAAAGTCTGAGCTGTCACACACAGTGTGTTTTGTGAAAGCAGCTAAAAACACTCCAGTGGTAGAATAATGAACTAATAGTTTGCAGCTTATTTAACCCATAATGCTCAGTGTTTTTCTGCAGCCGAAGTAGCTCACACTCTGAATCCAAACAAACCTTGAAGCTTTGTTGAAATGTACTGACAAAACCAGCTTCTCAGCAAGGTCTCAGCGTGGTTACAGAGCTCTCATGAACCCAAACAAAGCACTCCAGGGTTAAAATGACTGCTGCAAACCAAATAGGTGTGAAAATGCCTTAGGAGGTGTTGGTTGTACAGTACAGCCTTTCTTGTCTTTTTCTTCCTTACGTCTACCACAGGATGCAGCATCTCAAAATGTGAAACACAACTGAGGGCTTTCTTAGAGTCACAAGCGCTGATTTTCTTTAGTACGTTTTCGTCCCCTAGGAGGCGTAGAGGTGTTTGATGTTAATGAAATGACACCGTTTATTTCACCCTGTCATCCAAACTGCCACAGCGCATGGATACATTTGCCTGCCAGAAGCCGAAAGACACACTTAATTCTCCCAGACATTTACACTAGGGAAAGAACAAAGGAGATTTGGTGTTTTGCTTTCAACAATCAGGCCTGAGTCCCTACTGAGACCAAATCTGCCGAATATAGTCTGCTTCACAATACTGTATCTTCCTGTCTCATTCACACACACACACACACACACAAGCAGACATCCACATATAGCCACACATTCACACTCTCACAAAATATCTCGAGATGTTTTAACTGAGATCATTACTACAAATTCTGTACACGTATCTTTCCCACCATTTTTCAGAGCAGCAACAACTATTTAGATTGAAATCAAACCTTGCAGGCTGTAATTGGCTTCCATTCATTTCAATATGCAATGAAACTGAAGTTGTACCGATTTATATTTGCGTTGGATTGATAATTTATCAAAGTGAATGGGATTACATTCGAAAATGGTATACACAATTTGTACGAATGAATATGGTCCTTTGGTTTGTTGACCTGTAAATGACTTACAGTAACCACAGTTTCTTTGGTCTTCCCATATATTCTGCATTTGCTAAAGAATACTGTGTACAGCAAATGTATGTGTGTTCAAGCTATTTTAAGCTGTTTGAAATCCATGTGGGAATAAAGTGAATGTAAAATTTTGAACAAACTATGCAAAACCATAAGGGGCAATAGTCTTAATCAGTATGAGTATTTTACAATCAGTACGGTCTGTAGTTGTCAAACAAAAATTCTGATGTTAAGAAAAAGTGAATTGTGAAATTGAAAAAAAAAATGAAAATGTGACATATTACAAACTGATGGAAATTGGCCAAACTGAGATGACTACAAACAACATCAGAAAAAAAATACTAGGAAAAAGTAGGGGGTAAAAAGGATTTATTTTCATAATGGGCTCTCTAGGGTGAAAAAAAGTATTAATCATGAATTGGGAAGGGGCAATGAATATTTTATTGAAACAGTCTAAATTGGGTCAGGCTGTTTTATATTCGAATAAATGAGAGATAGACAGTGACAGTAATGGACTGAAATACAGTAGTAGGGAGAGTAAGGTTACATAAGAGTGACAGAGACAGAAAAAGAGAAGACACCGTTTCCATCCAAGTGTCCAAAAAATGTTAAGCAAACTTTTGAAATGTCATAAAATCCAAATACACTACTACTAAGCTACTAAGCTGCACTGAAGCTAATAAAAAGGAGTCCTGGCACAGGGCCTTAATTGGTCGCTTTGGGACAGTGGAATAAGCCATGAACACAACACTGACATATTACCACCTTTATAAAGTTGATATAGACGTTCTAGCAAACGCTGCCTATACACACCAAGCAGAGACAGAGCAACGTTAGCATTCACATGGCGTCATGGCCACTTGATACATGTAAGTCCAATATTCACTCTTCTTTTAGTTTTGTTTTTGGTCTCCACCACCTCCTGAGGGAAATATCTGGCTCTTTAGCTGCTAAATGCTCCACTATGTACACCAGCTCGTCGCTAACTTTGTCTGTCTGCAGTTTGGTGCTGAGCAGGTAGTGTGCAGTGGGTTTTTAGAGCTTTTCTGCTAAAAACAGCTGCCTGCTGTGGCTTAAAATGACACTGAGAGCTGTGAGATTGACCCGAACCAGTAAAGTTGCGTGCTGGACAGCTAAACAATGAACATTTCATACATTGTTGTTATAAAAAAACAACAATTAGAATTTGTTGTATAACTGTATTTTTGCTCAGTAATAGCGGAACAAACTGCTTATTTAAGGAGGCAAAAAAAGCTACATAATACAAAATAAAGCATGTACTTTTTTGTACATTGTTGTACTTTTCTTTCATGAGTAACATATTGATAGGCTTACAAAGTCACAACTCACACATTCATTAATTCACTCACAGGAAGGCTTTTTCTCCCCCAGTGGCTGTTTGGAGGCACTTCAGTGTCTCCTGACAGACTGCAGGATCATTCACTCTGCGACCCTGCAGAGCTGCGTGGGGATGCTAAACATCTGACATTGTGTGACGCTCTTTGAGCAACTAACGTACAGCCTACATCATTGTTAATATGCATTTGAAATTCCTAATCAATTAGCCATTTGTGTGTGTCAGCACAGTTATGTTAGCCTGTCTTTGAATGGATGAAGAGAGAGAGAGAGAGAGGTGGGAGGATGACAAACAGTTTCCATCATCATCCTCGAGGCAAGAGGAGGCTGCATGCTTACATAAGAACACACACACACATCTCCACACACACACATACAAAGGCCTTGTTTTTTGTTTGTTTATATGCAGATCAGTAAATGGGGTTGGCCTATACGGAGCAAAGCATTGTGGGAGGGCATGGCAAACATATTATGGCATTAGCTTGTAATGACACATTGTTGGTGTCTGAGAATAACCCAGTGTGAGAAAGAATGGGGGAGCATCCGTCTCTCTCATCTCCGTGCCTGTCTGTCTCTCGTCTTTATTTTCTACTGTCTTCGTCTCCGGACAGCATGAAACATGGCCAGTACTAACTGACATGAAAGAACAATTAATAGAAACTAATTCCTGAGGACCTCTCTCCATTTTTCTCACATAGATGGGTTAGATGGGCAAGGCGCCTTTTTTTGTTTCCGGTTAGCAACCTCAACTTCTTCTGCTCTGTTTACTGGCGGATTACAGCCATGCGTAAAGCGGAGCCTATACCGCCAACTTCTGACCAAACTACGCTTTGCAACAGGCCTAGTTCTTTCGCTCCAAACCAGTTGATGGTAACGCGCCTAATTTGCTGTTTTTTTTGGCGGGGGGGGGCATTTCAAAAGTTAAGCGACATTTCAAAAGTCAG
Organism: Maccullochella peelii; assembly: GCA_002120245.1. Classification (NCBI taxonomy): domain Eukaryota; kingdom Metazoa; phylum Chordata; class Actinopteri; order Centrarchiformes; family Percichthyidae; genus Maccullochella; species Maccullochella peelii. The sequence continues at coordinate 86,432 of LKNJ01001206.1, read as the reverse complement.
CTTAAATTTGCTTGACAACTGAATGGAAACATGGCTATTGGAAAAAAAGATCTTTATTGGATTAAAGCTAGTAGCATTTCTTATACAATTTATTTGTACGCCGAAGAGAACAAATGAAAAAAAGAGAATTAGAGAGAGATAAGTTCAGAGCCAGCCCACTTTAGCACCTCTGCACACCCGTCCAATCACTACATGAAGTGGGTGTGAATGTCGGACCGTCGGTTTCGGAAGGTTGCCAAAAAGGTCATACACAGCCCACCACCCCAATCTGACATCAGAAAGGTGTCGGGGGAGGTGAGTTTCTGAAGCTCTTCGACCATCTGACAAGCAGTTCTGACAGAGTGAATTGGCCCCTTAAGTGATTAACTACCATCCTGTGTTTTCTGCCCTCCTTTTAGCATGATGCATTGTAGTGTTTTCCCCTGAACATTAAATAAAAAATCCTACATCTCTCAAGATTAAAAATACCACAGCCTTTACATTAGCAGCCATTACAATCCAATCAGTGATGATGATGACACTGTGTATTTACATATTGTCTTGTTTTCCCAACCGTAACCAGGTTTCTGGTGAGGGTGACTTCTTCTCATTTGCACATGACTGATTAATGATCACCATTATTTCTTAATTTATAGTCATAAGTTTGTAATTAATGGGCAGTAATTTACCTTAAATCCCTAGAGGAAGCCAGTCAGAACACAGTATTGGCAGCTCCATCAATAGAGCACAACATTGACAGCCATCAAGAAGAAGGCTGACTGCAAAAGATAATCTTTATCCCAATCATTCATTGCTGTTGTTGGCACCAAGAAGAACAGTCAATCTGGGGGCCCCCAAGTGACCACAGTGAGATACCAGGAAATAGATTTAGATATGATGGTAGATAAAATAGTGCCTCCTACCCACTCGAGTTAGTGTTCATAACATCTAAGTGAGGGACCACTAACTATAGACTTTAGACATTAAACTCGTGCTGATGTTCTGTTTCCAACTGACACGTCTTATGTTGTCTTTTGACTTATACTGCATTGTGTCACATGCTTACATACAGCACAGAAATGATTATAGAATGACAACCACAATTGATTGTGCAACAAACTGCTTGATTTTAGGTTTTAACACGTACATGAGAGTAATGTCTGCCTGCATGCAGCAGCATGCTACATCAATCCATGTTGAGTTTCTTCAACTTCGACTGTTGCCTCCACATAAAGCTTCGTTTTCATACTGAACGATTCCAGGCATAAAAGCCTTTCTATGTGTCCTTTACAATACATGCACTTTGTGATTCATTTATTTTTGATCTATAGCTTGGCTTACAGACCGTTAAATGCGCCAAGCTACTTTCAGGTGTATTCAGCGTTCTCATCAGCACCATGGAAAGCCAAGATTAAGACGCTACTTTGAAGTGCTTCTTTGGAAAATGCGTAAAAAATGTGTTCATAGGAATGCTTTTCGAAAACACTCAACTTGAAAATCGATTTGTTTTCTGGAAACAGCCAACTAAATGTCTAAAATATAAATGAGAATGCACAGCCAAAATACAAACAACAGACCCAGATTCTGTGCTTGACTAAACTGTGGACGCCTCCATGGGATCGGCTGCTAATGTATCCTCCATCCTGTTGTTACCAAAGTTACTAAATAAAGACTTTTTATATCTTTTTTCGCCCCTGTGAGTCCAGCTGGAGGACTTTAGACATGGTCACGTTTGAAACAGACTATGAAACGACTGGTCCCAAGCCAGCCCACTGACATGTTTACTTCCTGGAAAAAAAAAGCTGTCTTGACCTTGTAATTTTCCAACCAAGCTACTTAATAAGAAATGAGACACAGCGAGCGAGAGAGGAGAGGGAGAGACAGGCAGACAGAAAGAGACAGGTAGAACTGTGGCGTGCAAGCAGTATGTCGCAGGGGATAGTGTATTCGTGTGTGTGTGTGTGGGGCTTGGTTAAATAATTTACATTGATCCAAACATGAGCAAACGCTTTCATAATTTACACACTGCACATTTAACCCACAATCACACACACACACACACACACACACACACACAAATGCCAAATTTAATGTATTTCGGCATTGAAAAAGTCCCTTGAAAAGAATTACCGTGTATTTTTAAGGAATGCCGACATACACAGCAACAGGGAGAAAAAGACAAGAAAGAGAAGAGTAAATAAGGGAGTAAGTAAAGGTGAATCACAACAAGAGACATGGATAGTAAGAGGGAGCAGCTATGTTAGGGAAATATTAAACTTGCAAAAACCTTTTTCTCAATGTTTACCTTGCTCCACGGTGTCCCATCGCATCATAGCAATAAAAATAGTGCTTTAAAGCAAACAGGGTTGGATTGTGGTCAGGTCAACTGCTGTTTTCCAGTACTTTTTCCTGCCAAAAGCTCACCCGCACATGGGCAAGAGCTTTTTAAATATAAATTCAATCATTTGTTTGGACATGCAAGTGAACACACTCTTTTCTTTCCACAGACTGTTGGGATGCCCTGCCTGCTCCACTGAAGCCGCTCAGATAGCTAAAAGTAGCAGACTGAGGTTGTACAGTGCTAGGCAGCTCCCCAGGTGTCAGTGTGCACTGAAATGTATGAATGTGAAGCAGGCTTCTGCTGAAAAAGAGAAGGAACCCATTTATTTATAATTAAAAAATCTGTATTTACATAGCACTTAAAAAACACTGCAAAAAAATATTAAATCAACTGCAAGAGAAATGGAAGCAACATAAGGAATATGGTTAAAGTGAAAGATAGCAACCAAAGGGAAACCATGACAAGGAAAAATAACACAAAACCATTTTATTGTACTGGCTCAAAAATGTTACTTTTTGTTTTGTCTAATATAACTTCCATTTGAAAAAGTGTGGGTAGGCTGTTATAAGAAATAACAATTGTAAGAAAATTTACTGCTTCAGCTGACTACTTCTTCCAAAATATTTGAGGTCTGATGATCTATGATGTACTGTGGCTTTTTGCCAAACACAACTGTGCCAAAATATATCGTAAATTTACAGCAACAGTGAGCTACTTTAGAACGTTTTCTGTCATTGTAATTCCCTTTACTTATGGGCTGTCGTTTGGATGTGTATTTACAATTTTGCTGTTCTTTTGTCTTGCAAGACAAGACCTACAAACTATATCTAATGCTGTAGTAAATGTAATGTGGCTGTCTGACTTGTCCCACTCATGCAGACTGTGTCATGGATGTTATTTTAGAGGCACAGTTAGAATGCTTTTGTAAATGTATTAAAGCATTTGTCAAGATAAAGAAAGTGATGATCATGACAGTTAAGAAAGTCTGGCACACCTCAAGTGTTAACACCACTCGAATGATGTGTTAGACTTAGATATCAGGTGCTGTTAATTGGCTGCTTAAAATCTAAGTAAATACATTTTTCATATTTTGTTCTTTTGTGTCCACAGTATTAGAAAAAAGGAGATTTTAGGTGTAGTTATTGATAAATTACTAGATGCTGGATGTTGGAGGGGATAAAGAGAAGATGGATCTACATACATCCCAGTTGATATTCAAGAAACCCCTCCAGCTCCAATTTTACGCATGCAAAGACAAACTGCAAAGACTGAACAGTTTTTAATGCCAGTCTTCAATTGGCCTCAGGTTGCTTTGACATTACAGGATTCACTTGAACTAGACTGAAACCAGTCACACAGCCGAGGTGGATTCTTTTCTAATATGGTCGTAACTAAAGTCCTGCTATAACAGCCACGAGCTGAGCTAAAGGCAGCGATAATGTAAGCACAAGGTGAGACACCACTGTCTCACCTTGTTGGCCCAAAAAGAATCAGAAGAGGGAAATGTGGAACACTGTCCTCAAAAAAATGGGCATCAGCAAATGTGTGTAACAATCTGGACAGTGTCATAGTCGGTCATGCAGGTCAGTCAGTTTTAATGAACACAAAGTTTTTACATATAAATAGGAAAGTCTGCATCCTAGTCATCATTTTCTGTCCAGTTAAGTTTGTTGGTGTTTGTTTCTGTGTCAGAGCATGCATGTTTCTCACTCTAAGTACATTTGGGTCAGGTGGCAGGTTTCAGATATTCAACTGGGTGCACTTTCTGATTCCTGAATTTGATGCAGTAAACCACACACATATGGAAACACATACCATTTGTGCGCACTTGTGTGTGTGTGTGTGTGTGTGCGTGCATGCATGTGCTGTGTTGCCTTTAATGTGTCTTATCAATAGCCACTGGCTAATCACCCACAGTATCTAGGTTAAATACAGATCACCAATGTATGAGTGTGTGTGTGTGTGTGTGTGTGTGTGTCTCTGTGTGCGCTTCTTTGCGTGGGTGTACACATACAAACATACACAAATAACTAGGCTAAATACAGCTTGTGCGTGTGTGTGGGTGTGTGTGTGTATGGTACGAGTGCATGTGTGCGTGTTAGCCCTTGCATAAAAATAACTGCACGCCACTGTGTGTGATCACTTCATAATACCTGGGAGTGTGACTAATCTAAATGTATCCATCAAAAGCTACTTGTCACTCCACAGTCATAGAATCATTCAATGGCTACTGTGAAAGATGATGTGTGTGTGTGATTTCTCTGAAACGTACCAGTTTTATGTATAAATACTGCTTAAACTTGTCACAGATACCATTATAATGTGAATAATCAGCCTTTTCAGCATCACTGGAGGTCCCCATAATTATTGATATCTATCTATTGACCTGAAAGGGTCACACTTACTGACACTGTGTCTCTGAAAGCTGGTAACTGGATTTACCTGCTCTATAAAAGGAGCTGAAACACTCTTTAGTGCTCAATAAAATGAGTGCTGTAAAGTTATGGGACAGTTGTTTTCATGGCGCTTAAGTTTAAGATAACTACTATAGTATTTTAACAGCCATGCTATGCAAATAAGCAGAGTTTCAATTCTAAATCGGTGATGCTTCTGCTTGAACAGCCACATGACTGTCATAACTGAAGCTGAACAGACTGCTGAGGCTATGTAGTAGCAGGGAAGAGCTCTCCATGGTGCTGAATATACAGCTATTGCTTAGACAGGGATGTCAAACTACTGAATTTGCCAGTGAGGGCAGAGAGCCTGCATGTTCTTATTCCATTCAAACAAATACAGAAGAAGAAGAAGGTGTTCTTTTTCAATGTGGGGCCACCTCTCCATACTGTTTCCTAGCCCATATGTACAGGGAGTGAACCCAGACAAACCACCTGTGAGGTTGTAGCACTGTAACTAAGCAAACTAAATACATTTCTGGTCTATTTCATATGTATTCTATTTATTTATTTATTTAATTTTTTTTTAGATTAGATTTAATTTAATTTCATTCTATCTTAATTGATCATTTTATTCTGGTTTTCATTGCATATTGTTTTTGAATGTCGTTCTTATGATTTTCTTTGCCTATGTAAACGTTAAGTTTTAGATTTAAGAAACTTCTTATCATTATTACTTATCATTAATACTTTACTGTATGTTTATCTGCTTTAACATAAACCATTGCAGGTTTAAACCTTTACAGTGATTGACATTCACCAGCCGCTCCTGGCAAGTAGTCTGTTAACTACAAGGTTTTTACAGAAAACACACACACATACACACACAAGTGATTAAGAAGGCGTAGGCAGCACATTTCCTGTTAAGGGACTTGACAACATATTTCTCCAATGAGTACAGTCATCTACGTCCATATTTGGAGAACCGCAGTGCACTTCCTGTCTAAATGTTCCACATACATCAGCAGTTAACAAAGGCAAAATGGGACAGATGGATGAAGTGAAAAAGACAGGGAGAAAGAGGACAAATCAGGGATGCAGTGGAGCATAAACCCACCTAATCTCATTTTTAAATGTACATCTGTTTGTGTGTTTATTCATTTGTTTCTGTAAAGATCACCTTTATATTTGAAAACCCCTTTCCCCCCAGGACACACTAAAAGGCACACAGTCGGTGATCACTGATTTTGCCAGCTGAAACGACAATTGCTGACATATTTCTTAAGATGTAGTTAGCTGGCTGACTAACATTAACTCTGTGAGTTGGTTAAAACTTTGGCTCCAGCTGACAGAGCCATATGCATTTGATGGCTACATACATGATGTCATACTAACTCAGTGCTGTGTAATGATACAAAAAACTGAGACTGAGGCTAGAGCTCACAGGTCCAAGGCAGAAAATCAGCATCCTCACTATCTGTTGAAACACGATGAGGGCATGGAAATAAACAGCAGCATTGTTCATATATTGCAGGGTAGAGCTAGTTAGACTTAGTATTATAGTACAGCATGACGAGATAAATGAAATATTCCTTACATATACCTGGCCAAACAAGGTTGGATTTATGCTTTATTGTTAGTATTTTCAAACAATATGTTTCGGTTGAACATGAGAAAAGGACTTGAGGGTGCGGACAGACCAATGAGTTTTACAAAGTCATCATTGGGTAAACTTCCTCAAATGTAACACGCCAATAGCCGCTAACATTGTCGTGAATAGCAGTTAATAGCATGCAGGAGCTGTGTTACACCTACTCCCACACAGCAGATGTGTCAAACAGGGCTTTTTCTAACGTACCCCATAACCTCACATTATACCTCCAAACTCATTAAAGTATCACTGTTTCTACAGCCCCATGCACACTGCTTCAACATGTTGAGAAGTACACAGCTTGACAGGCCTGCTATGGCTACTTATGGTTGCAAAGCTATGATTGGATGGTCACTGCTTGGGGAGTGGTTTAGCAATTATTTTACTCTTAATATTTTTAGGATGTGTGTGCTGTGTGTGATCATAAGCTGAGGGGTAGCCTATGGACATGTTATCATTTCACACATGGGTAGTGTAGAAAAGCATCTGGAATAGCTTTTCAACCATTATGGAGCACTGCAGCTCTAAAATAAATAACACTATAAATAATGAGCAAAATATTATGCAGTATGCAAGGTAAAATGCAGCTTTAATTAGAGCAGAATGGCCACAAAATGAACCCAGAAAACAGCAGTGGTATCCTTTAATCACCACAAGAGAACACATCTCCACCAAAGATATGAAAAATCCAGCACTGCACTCGCTTTCTGTTAGGAATTCAGGATGTGCTGGAGCATCTATTTTACAGCTGGTAAGACAGGGAGGTGTAGATGTATACACAAAGGGGTAAAGATAGAGGGGAAGGTATACAGACTCACATCGACAAGCAAGCCAAGGCACAAAATGCAGAGATAGAAAAGGATGATGAAAAAGGAAAGAGAATGAAACCTTGTAATGCTGAACCAAGGTGCTCAATAAGAAATGAGGTAAGAAGAAAGACAGAGAGGGAGATGAAGAGTGGAAACAGGCTCAGAGACAATGAAGAGAGATAAGATCTGCCTAGCAGGAAAAGAGGGGGATCTGGGAGGAAAGAAAAAAAGTGTGCACAACAACGCAATGAAAATGCGCCAGACATGCCGGTAGTGACACATTTAGCTTTAGGGAAGGAAGGATAGCATCTGCAAGCTTTCTGACTGAACACAGTGGATTTAAAAGGGGAAAAGGGGGGCATCTGAGGGAACACAAATGTGGAGAAGAGCATTAATGAAAAAGCTAAATTAAAAAGCACAACAGGGAATATATACAACACAAATAACGCCTATGCCTATGCGTCTTATGGCTGCATATTCACCCAAAGCAATGTGTCTTTATTGCAAAAACATCCAGTAATGTTGCACATATATTACACTACCTCAGGGACTATGCAAACTGTGGTTTTTGAGTATGCTGTTGACTGACACTATTGCCCCACAATGTAATGCACCATGAAATAGAGGTCCCCCTAATGTGTATGATGGTGATACAGCTTCAAAAACTAAATCTTAGTAATTATTCTGGCAGTAATGCTTTAAAGTTACAGTTTCATTGTATGGAGTCATAGGAGTGTCAGAAAAAAGAATAGACATGGGAAAGAATAAGACAATACATGTGGAAATGTAAAGAGAAATAAATAAAACAATAAATAAATGTGGATATATAAAGACATAATTATTTTTGCTTTTGCTTTTCCTTATTGCTTTTGCTTTTCCCACATTGCTTTTACTATTCCTTGAAGGGCCAAGCTGTCAGTCAACTGGCTTTGGGCAGGCCTTATCCATATCATTGAAGTCCCTTGGTGCACTAAGTATATTAGGTATGGTCCTAATGCCCATTTTGTGAATACAGCATATTGTGAAGGTCTATACTAGTTTATTGTTCAGAATAACTACTGTACTACATAAATGCTATAGGTTTAGTCTCCACATATGCATTCTCATAAGCATAGCAAAAGACAAAGTATACATTAGTGTGTACCAGCTGCACACACAGACTCACTTAAGGTTGCAACAGTGACATGGATGGATATAGATGTACTCAACATCACCAGCAGCACATTGTCCTCTGTGTTGTCTTCATCTGTCTGACAAAGTGATGGATACGGCACTGAGAGAAGCAGAGCGAGATAAAGTTGGAACGATAGAGACAGAAATAGAAAGACAAACAAGAGGCGGAGGAGATGGAGATGGGAAAAGAGGCAGAGAGAGTTCAGCATCTAATGTGTATACGCCTCACTGAGTGCGTATTCTAAATATTACACACAAGTAATGAGAGTTCACTATATTTGAGTTCTGTTTGTAAAATGTATGCAAATACTGGGTTTAAGTAATGTATTTCTATGGAAACAAAGATAGGTCCATGATTAGTGGAATTAAATTAGCACATGAATACCTAATTGCAGAATTGAATCACTATTGAAAACTATTAGAATTCGCACCTTTGATTTTTCCTTCAGGTAATTTGTTAAATTGTGTAATTTCAAAAAACATTCAGTCACTCATCTGTCTTTTTTTTGGATCATACGACTGATGGAACATCGGCCCACCACTTTGGTCTATAGACTGAAATATCTCAACAACAGGTCACATTTTTAACTTGGCCAGTGAAATATCTCAACATCTACTGGAGGGATTGGTACACAATTTTGTACAGACATTCATGTCTCCCTCTGGACAGATTTGGTGATCCCTTATAACTTTTCATTGAGCACCATCATCAGGTCAACATTCTAAACTTTCCAAGTACCTGCCTAATGACTAACTAATGACATTCCCATCAGCCTCAGCTTTGTGTATTAGTACTACTGGGTAGGGCTGGAAAAAAAAAAAAAAAAGATCAATTTTCTGATTAATCATGATTGTTATTTGAATGATCCAATATCAATTCTTAAAGTTTTTACTTTGTGGAAAATATTTCAGTGATATGCTATAAAGTTGTATTGAAATTTCAACTTTCAGTATACAGTAGTGATTGAATTTCACTATTCAGCATATTAAATTTTTTGCCTTTCTTTGCCTCCATATATTTCGGATCTCATTAACGTCATAAGTCAGTGGTCTCCCAGCCTTCAGCACACCATACATTTTGGAAATGATGTCTTGCTCTTCACACATCCATAAATCTAGTTTGTGCCTATACAACACATTGTATTTTACCAGTAACATACACATTTTGTCCACAACACTCTACAAATGAACACACTCAGACAGAGAGTGTTGTTTTTCCTGCCATCCATTACATAAAAATCAGAGGGCAGCAGGCATATAGAGGGAAAAGTATAATTTATGGAGGCATAGGTGTAATTATAATTAATAGTAGAGTACTGTATTCTTAGAAGACAATATCACATAAAATATAATTATACATTATAATGGCTAATATTAAATTGCAGGAAGTTGTTGGGTATAAAAAGGCTAGTCAGTTACAGCATCTCCCTACGTCTTCTCATAGCTGTGCTTCCATCCAACTGTCAAGAATATGTTTTTAAAAATATATATAATATTGACCATTAACATCCCTTCGATATAAGAACAGTTAATAAGATATGACAACACAATGGATATTACATGATAGAGAGAGAGCGGTGTGAGCAATGTCTGCAATGAACTTTTGACTGTTAACATTGAAAATTCAATTCAATTCACTTACATCTACACGTTTGCTATGCCATTATGTAATTATGTTACCCTTCACTGAGTTATTTCTTTAAACCCTTTGCCTGATTTTTTTGGCAGCACTGGAGTCATTACATCAACATTTTGTCATTTGAAATGTCATCACAGGTATAAAAAAAACACAGACCAGTCTCTGTCTGCATCCCTAACCTCACTGTCTCTGTCCATTTTTGTCATTCATCAGTGGTTTCTAGCCAGGCTGCCCTCACATCCTGTTTCACACACTCTATTTCCTGCTGCTGCCTCACGGTGAGAGAAAAACAGGGACATAGAGAGAATGGCCATGAATTTTAGAGAGGAAGTCAGAAACAATATGACTGTGTGTGCAATGTGAAGAGGTAGTGATGGAGACAGAAACTCGCTTCCTATACAAATGAAAAAATCCTGAGGGGCATTCTTTGTGAAATCCTATTGCATTTCAAAATCTCATAAACAAGAAGAAATGGACCTAATATGACAGAAACAAGACGAAAATCAGAAGCTTTGTCTGTTGTAAATGTAACACCCATTTAATTCAATTCAATTTTATTTATACAGCACCAAATCATAACAGGAGTTATCTCAGGGCTCTTTTCATACAGAGCAGGTCTAGACTGTACTCTTTATAATATTATTCATCCAATACAAACAAGTGTTCCACTTTTACTGTAACCCTCAACCAGTAACTGCCAAACTAACTGGTTCGTATTGATATAATCGCTAGAAACAAATGAGGACATGGTCAAAATGAAGTAGTAAGACCCCATGTCGCCATGTATTTTCTCTTTTATGTTACTAAAGGGGAAACATGTTGGAAATAATCCTTGTAAATATCAGCATAGTAGGTTCAAAAGCAGATTATCTGAATAGTAGTGTGGCTTTGTACACTGGTGGCAAGTTCCCTTGTCTAACTGCTAAATCCATATATTCCATTTAACCAGACTTTATACAGATGTTTAGGCAGACTTGATACAGAAACGGGTGTAGCCAAGCACCCATAGGTAAAACAGCTGCAGTTACTGTAATGGTACCTGTAGATCAGTAAGGAAAAACTAAAGTGGCCCATCAGACAAACCAAAGGGGATACTTGAACTGAATCAGTGAATCTATCTGGAGTTAATTTGCCATCTCCTCTTGTTTTCCAGTACTTCTGATATTTTGTCCGTACTGGTATGTAAAACTAAACATGTTTGCTGTCTTTAAATTCAGTGTATTAGCGTGTTAAGATCAGTAAATCTTAATTTGTTTGCAAAGGCAAGACACTGACAAGTCTAAAAAAAAATTATACTTTCCAGTGTGGCATCGATAATGTTTTGGTCAACCTTACAATGCCATTACACAATTTTAAAAAGCCTTACATTTAACTTGCACAAACCTCCAGTCAACTCTCTTTATGCTTTTTTTCGTGTCAAAGTCTCTTATTAAGTCTCTTATTAGGTCTCTTATAAAGTCTCTTATAACACACATGTCAAATGCCGTCTCTGATTGCATCTGTGTTCTTTTGTGCGTCTTATATCAGGTATCTCTGTCACGCTGGGAGTGGAAGTGTTTGCTTGTTGACTGAGGGAAAACAAAAAGAAAGAAAAGACCCTCGTTGAAAGTGTTCAGGATGAATAACAACTTCACATAAAAGCAACAGAGGGAAAGAGATAAAGAGTTTTAAGCATGACTAACTCAATACCTTAGGGTGTGTGTTGTATGTATTTGCATTTCCTCTCATGTATGAATTATCCTCCTCCCTTGCTTTCTTCCCTTTTATCTCTCCTCTCCTCCACTCCTCACACCTATTATCCCGCTGGGCCGGAGGCGAAGCAGGGGGGAAGAGGTTAGCTTGGTGACCCAGGCCTGGCTGGCCCTCAGCAGGTCTCGACTGCCAATCTCCCCCCGGGGATCCAGACAGTCTTTCAACTCTCTGGGAGAGAGCGTGCGCGCACACACACACACACACACACACACACAAACAGATAAAGCTTGGTAAGGTTATCACACACACACACCAGAGAAGGAGGTAACAAGGAGGTTAATGGAGGAAAGCAGGGGATGAGAGGAGTGGATAGGAGGAGAAAGATAAGATGTGATCAAGGGGAAAATGAGGGGAAATGGAAAATGGGATGAAGATGAGAAAGGAAAAATGATAAGTGGGAAAGAAACGATACATTTCAAGAAGGAAACGGCGAGCACAAAAAGAGGAAAAGAAAAAATATAGCAGGTGAAAGGAAAAAGGGAAGAATGGGGACAAAGGGAAAAGAAAAGGGGAGAGGAAATGTGACTCTGTACCTTATAGGGCCAGCTCTGAAGAGGGTGACAGAAAGGTCAGAAAGCCATCCGTCCACCCTTTCATCCATCTACTTCCACTTCACATACTCTCTCCACCCCCCATGTCCATCAATCCAGAATGAACTCCTTGTACTTTCAGTTCTTCATTCATCCCTCTCTCCATCTCCTCTCTTTTTATCCGTCCACCCTTCCCACCATCCATCCATCCATCCATCCAGGCCTCCATTCATCAAAGTGAGTAGGGGACAGAGGGAGACTTGACTTTGACCTGTTTTGCTGAGAATGCACACACACACACACACACCTACACACACACACACACCTACACACAAGGGTGATCCATCTCTAAGGAGAGCATTAGATCAAGCTGCTCTCAGAAGCTGGAGGGTTGCGGGTTGAATTCCCCCACCGGCATTTAGTCCTCTGAGTGAACTCCAAAGCATTGAAATGTGTGGCACTTTGTTCATTAAAAAGATAAAACAAACAGAGGCTACCGTTTGATCTCTCATCTCTCTCCCTGTCTGTCTCTGCATCTCTCTCTCTCTCTCTCTCTCTCTCTCTCTCTCCCTCAAGCAATGAGAATAGTAAAGTAAAAAAAAAAAGAAAGAATCCCGCTCTGTTTCTCGATGTCTCTAACCCTCAATGTGTCTGCACATTCACAGGAAAGGATGAATGACAGGTGCTGAAAACAAAGATGAACCATGGGGAACCCGAAACACACACATGCTATATATATTTTAGCAGTATACATACTGTACTGTATGTGGGTCTGCTATCTGTGCCACTCACTCAGTTCATTAAAACGTGTTTTGCCCCGGAGTGATGTGAAAATTCATTCTTATAGACTTTTTCAGTGGCATTGAAAGTCACACAGGTAATTCTTGTTGAAACATCCATAAAAAAAAAAATTACAATAACCAATTATGCGCTTGGTCTATAAAATGGCAGAAAACAATGAAAGAATCATAATTTTCAAAAGCCCAAGACAACATACAATTGCTTGTTATGGCTGACAGTCCAACACCCAAAGATATTCAGTGTACTCTGACAATTGACAAAGAAAAGCAGCAAATCCTCACATTTAAGAAGCTGAAACTAGGAAAGGGTTGGCATTTTTTCTTGAAAAATGAAGAACGATCAATCAGTTATAAAAAAAATAGCTGATTGTCTTCCTGTCGATTGGCTAATAAAACCAATAATAATTGACTAATCATTTCAGCTCGTCAAGATCTAATTGAAGATGCCACTGAGTTGCATTATGGGAAATGCAGGATCCAGCGTTTTTAGAGCTTGACCCATACTAGAGACTAAAAGTCAGGATGTCTCAACCACTCTTTTTTAACCTGTTTCTTGTGAGGCCCCCAGGTACCCCTTCAAGTGTCCAGGGTGCATGGTTGCCATAATCTATACAAGACATGTAGTGACAACACGATAAACCTGTGAAATAAAGAGCGTGAAAAAGAAGTTAAAAAAAAAAAGCTTTAAAGTGAAAAGATGAAGCCATTTACAACTTTACATTTATTTTAAGCATTTATAAATATAAATATAACTAAATTAAGAGGTCAACGTGTCGTTGGGTTCATGGGTTCCTGAGACCAAAGAACCACTGTATGAGAAACAAAACGGAATACAGGGTTCATGCAGCTTTTTAAGAGTAAAATTCAAGCACTTTTCAAGAACGCTGAAGATACCTAAACCAAAAATTTAAATTTTTAATTTAAATCTAATTGTTAAGGAGTATATTCAAATTCAAGCATATTCCTAACCTTGAAAACAGGTTGAAAAGATACAAAGATTACAGATTTAGTCATAATTAACATGTTGCCCATATATAGATGGATAGATAGACAGATACCTGACACTCTCTTCATTTGCCCACCTTCTACCTTCTAACCCCCCCTCCTCTCCCATTTTCTTAATTTGTCCCCCTTTCCTTTTCTCCTGCCTCTTTCTAGCTGAGTTCAGCAGTCAGCCACATCCCAAAGGGACGCATCGAGGTTAGAAGTGTAGCCAGCTGAAGAGAGGAAAAGGGAAAGCAGGCTTGGGAAAAGAGAGCGAGGGCGAGGGAGAGGGAATCGGCAGCAGAGTCTCAGGGGGTAAGGAGGTTAGAGGTGGATTTCTGGCAGCGGAAGCCTATGTGAAGATTACAAGCTAGCATATCCCTGCCTGAAAACATTAGTGGGGAGATAAGAGATGATGAGAAAGGAAGGCTGGGAGAAAAAAGTGGGTGAGAATGAGACACGTGTACAGATTTATTAACAAAAAGGAAGCGCAATCATACCACTGGTTCGACCTCGAGCCTTGCTGATTCTTACTGAAATAGCCAAATTGGGCCAGCCTGGTTTCCAAAACAGGACTAGTCCAATTGCCATGGCGAACTCAGAAAGAACCAAATAACACTGTTCAGGTGTCCACTACAATGGCAAACAAAGTCAGATGTTGCCAAAACGCTACTGTTGTTTCCACTAGATCTCCATTTCCACTACAAGACCAAACTAAGCTAGCCTGGAATCCAGGTGACAAATCCAAAGCCTCTTGCTTTGACCCAGATCTAGCCTGCTTTCCTTGACTTCTGTGACTCAAACCCAGCCTATCAGCACCAGAGCCTGGTTTCTGATACCAGTGAAAAGAGGCTAGCCTGCCCTCCATTACAGCAAAATCTCTGTTTGAAAGAGTTTAGTCCCAGGAGGAACAAACTTTCAGCACAAGCCTCCACAGCAAAATTATTAAAGGAATATGTTGACATTTAGGGTTACACATGAAGGCAGAGCCAGCAGGCGATTAACTTAGCGTAGCATAAAGACTGGGAACAGGGGGAAGCAGCTAGCCTGGCTCTGACTAAAGCTAAAAACAAAAAAATCCACTAACCAGCATCCCTAAAGCTCACTAAGTAACACACTAAATCATTAGATCTTGTTTATCTGTACAAAAATTTTACTGTAAAATTAACATTTTACATTTTTCTACACAACATGTTAACACAGTGAGGTTTAGAGGGGCTGGCAGGTGGATATGAACTAAGCCAGGCTAGTGGTTTCCCCTGCTTCCAGTCTTCATGCTACGCTAAGCTAACCACCTGCTGGCTGTAGCTTCCTAATTTAGCGTACAGACATGAGAGTGGTGTCACTCTTCTCATCTAACTCTCAGCAAGAAAGCAAATATGTGTATTTCTAAAAATGTCACTATTCCAAAAAAAGTACCTTACCTTCAGAGATGTAAAAGCGGATAACAATCTGCTTCAGGATTCACATGTTACCACGGTTATAACATCATGGATGAGGGTAAAGGTCCAAAATCTTCTTTCTGTTTTCACTCACTATAGAACATGAAATGAAGAAGAAAACATGGGTATTCAATATTGGACTCAGAAAATAACAATAAAAAACAAAAAATCTTTTTGCAATGTGAATCACTTTTTCTGTGTCTCCACACCACATTTTGACAACCTGTTTCATTTATAGTGTGTTTGTAGTGACTACTACTTGGCCTCCAGCACAGTAAAGGTGTACAGGGTTCTCCAGCATTGTGTTCAAAAACAGAAAATTATCAATAAACTGCCTGGTTGGCCTGAAATAAAGTGCTGCAACTGTGCACCAGTGAAACAAGTGGAAGTGCGCTAAGTTGAGAGCACGTCCTATAGACTGATCCCCCCCACACAGGAAATCTGCCCTCACATGCTGTTGCTACTGGATATCAATGACTTGAACAACCCTGGCCATTGATCCTTCCTTCCTTCATCCTTCTCCCCTTTTTCTCCCCCCGTTACTATTTAACCTCCCACACATGTCTTCTTTATATCCTATTTGCCCATTTAGATTTTTCTCCTCTCCTACCCTGTCCATGCTTCCCATCTCCCCTCCATCCCCCCACCCCCACACACACACACTTTCAGCTTTTCCCCTTCAAAGGATAGAGGACACAGCTGAAACAAAGGCTGCTTCTATACCAGCTGAGCCAGCAGGGCGGAGGGATAGAGGAAAAGGAGGAAAAGAATGAGGGCAAAGAGTAAGGTGGAAGGGTGGGTGAGCAGGTGAAAAGAAAATGAAGAGGGAGTATGGGGGGGAGGTGGATGTAAAAATGAAAAAGAGAAAGATTGAAGGAGATATAGATAGATGCAGAGGAAAGTTACAGATTGCTCTCACATCAATAGCGTGGTGGTGTCCGGTATCAGCAGGATCAAACACACGCACACACACACACACACACACAAAGAGTTATCACAGTGAGCCAATAATGAAATCTGCCTAGAGCAGCACAAACACATGCACTCCATTTTATCACATGCAGAATATCTACCTTTCCTGAGTCTGCCCATTGGTTTGCTATTGTATGACTGTCTAAACACAACTTACTTATCATTCGATCTCAAGTGACATGAGTGCATTACAGTATTGATACAAAAAGTTATCTAAAAGTTTCAAATCATTGGACTTTGTTTGACAACATATTGCACCTTAAAATATTAGATGGATGGATACACTAGACAAGATACATGAACTGAATGATGGATAAGGTCTGTGATTGATTAAGTCCCCACTCTCAATATGACCTTGAAAAAAAAACTAAACCAGAAAAACCCTAATTACAATTACAAAACAGAACCTCTTTGTCAGCAAATCTGCCAGGAGCAACGAAAGTGATTGCCTGGTGTAAATATGCAGGGCCAAACCCTGTACTGCACGCAAGAGCACCAGCTTTACATCCACTGGGCACTGGGAAAAGAGTGTTGGACAGGCAGATACAGTATAAACTCTATATTCAGCAACCTAACTTTGCTAGTTTCATTTTTGTTAACATGCATTGCAGCCAAATAACACACATTACTGAATGATTGCTTGAATGCATTAATTATTGTCTGTTTCCTTCTCCAAACTTTTGTTTATTTACAAACTTTATGAACATTTTTAAATGATGTTCCACCCTGAATATGACCCTGAAAGAAACATGACTTCACGACTACAAAGTGGAAAGTGTTCTACCAATTTGCCTGCACAGCAGAAACTAGTCCAAGGCTATTATGTAACGCCGCACCATACTTTGTTGCGGCAGCTATTTACAGACACAAACAGACAAATAAAAGTCATCTATCTAATCTCATTTATCTCACCTGTACTGGCTTGAAAAATACTATTTGGTATGTCTACCTTTATTAAAAAAAAACCTTTGTATCCTTCTAAAATATTAGTCACAAGTCTTGTGTCAGTCACCATCAAACTTATGTTTCAGTAATCTGACAATTGCAGCAGCAGCAGCATTCAACTTTGATGGAATCCATAACAGCACAAAGCATTAAAGTTGCACCAGAACAACAGCATTACATAAACTGTGGGTCAGTGGTTAGCTTCTTGTAGATCCCCAATGGGAAAAGAACACTGGCGCAGTCTAATGAGCCTGCATCCCCAGGGTGAGGCTACATTTACTCACTTTTGGTTGGGTTAGGGAGCGCGCGTGTCCTTTAATGAGCCCGGATACCTGCGGTGAAACGGCGCACTAACTTTACTCACCATGGGTTCCTGGTGATGATGACAGCCTTGACGAATCGAGAATCACAAATTCTGTCCATAGGAAAAGGTCTCCAAAAATAATTACTTTCAATTATTCAGAATCTTATGTAAGTCCAAACTAGGGAAAGCTATAACTAGGCTGCACAGCCACAGGACATCTGCTGAATTACAGCTTGTTTATTTTTTATTTTAGAGTTCACAGCATGGACAGTGTACAGAGACTCCACAGACAGACATCATATTGATGTTTCGTTCAGTCAAAGCGAGGACGTACCAGCCTACATGATATCATTCACAAGGTTATAAAGATTAAAGCATGGGGACACATATTTTACCAAATGTGTTCCTATTTGTACTTTCAGTTATTATTTTACTGTTTACTGCTCACTTTCAGCAGCGATGGAGCTGTGTTAAGTTACTGCTGATCGAACCCTTCCTGCCTGTCTTTGAGTTTTGGACTGTTGGTTGGACAAAAGAAGCAATTTGAAGACGTCACTTTGGTCTCTGGGAAATTGTGATGAGCATTTTTCACTTTTTTTTTTTTTACATTTCATAGACTAAACGATTAATAGATTAATTGTGAAAATAATCAGCAGATTAATCGATAATGAAAATAATTGCTAATTGAAGCCCTAGTGGTTTAACAAGCAGCCAGTCTAATAACTGAGTGTTAGTAGAATGTAACTGTAATATAATACTGCATTTCAAACAGTAGTCTCTCTAATGCTAACACTACTAATAAATACTTCTAAATTAAGTTGTGGGCTTTAGATAAAGGATTCATTTATAGGTAGAAAACAACCTAAATCTAATACAACAAGTGAGCAAGATGAGCTGATCTTGTTGCCTGCAGCCCACCTTGCTTGATGTGAATCATAGATTGACGATGTACAGAATCTTTTTCATATTGGCAAACAGTGTTTTGATTCCTGACAGAAGCTATAGTCGAGATCCTGTTTTTAGAACAATTTTTTTCCCCATTTCCCCGTGTGTGTGTGAGAGTGTTTGTGTGTAATGGTTGACCAAGTCCATGGATAGAGCACATTGCCAGCCAGCCAACAAGTCACTCTTCTGAATTATTGAAACAGGTTAGTGAGCAGGAGAAGAACAACATCTGTATGTATATGTGTGTGTGTGTGTGTGTGTGTGTGTGTGTGTGTGTGTGTGTGTGTGTGTGTGTGTTTGCACTGCACTGCAGATTCACAGATTAAGCTTTCTGTTCCATCCAGGACTGTATAGGGGGAACAATTGGCTGTGGCTCCTATTCATTTCTCAGCTTCTAAATAGAAAACAGTTAAGTAGATTTTTGTACAAATGTAAAATGTTGCAAATAGTGGATTGAGCCTGTTTCAAATAGCTGAGCTTCCTGAATACAGAGCTCCATCAGAAAAATATAAGGGAATCTGTAATGAGCTGATTAATAGTTGGCAATAGTAATGGTCATAAGAAGCTTCAGAACAGCTACACTCCTTCAGCCAAACAGAGGCTAGAATAAAGAGTGCAGGAGAATAAATACTAAGGGGAACCAGTTTTCCTAGATGATATAAATATAAAGAAGGCAGCAGGCAGAGCTTCTGATCTGTGCTGCTGTGATATTTAACGCACCAATGGAACAGATGTACAAACAAGTTGTTGCACTTTTCAGCACCTGAACAAAAGAAAGAATGCCTTTTTTTAACACAAGCCGTTCTCTTTGGATTTTCGCTTGGATCCACTCGGGTTTTAGTTAAAACAACAAATGAGACATAAGACAAATACTGTAATGCGAAATTACTTTTTTGAAAAATGTGTGAATTAGGTTGCTAAATAACATTTGTTAAGTACAGTTTCATAAGAGTCACCAAGCGCAACTGCAAACTAACAAACAATAATTAAGACATCTGGTGCATCTCAAATATGAACAGAGACGCTATGAAAAAAGGATGAGAAGCATTGAACTAATTCTCTCACATGTAGCAAAGAGTTTTGAGCCAAAATCAGTCAGAGGTTGATTTTGACGCAGGTTAAGTCAACAAATGTCACATGCCATCTGATCTTGAGGCCGTTCTTACTTTTTGTAAATCTGTTATTGGAGAATTAGATTTAATTTAATTAAATTTAATTAACTTATGACAATCCCATCTATTCCACAATATATCTGTCCTAGATATTCATACAAAGACACACACACTGACGCAATCATCGCAGTCACGCACAAACTTCAGGAATCCCTCACTCAGTTCTACCTTAAGATGAATGATTGCACGATTCCTTTGCACCCATTGCATGATGGTTGATGATGCTGTTTTTCTTACATTTTCATTCAACCTATCTAAAGAACGTTTGAAGCTTATGAGGCACAATCTGCATATTTCGATTAAAGTGTCGTCTTAAGGCATTTGCAGTTTCACTACTCCTGTAATGGAAGCTATTATTTTAATATCATCATAAAGACGCTTTGCATTTATCCATCCATCCATTCATTATCTATATCCGCTTATCCTAGATGGTCGCAGCAGGCTGGAGCCGATCCCAGCTGACGTTGGGTGAGATATGTTTTCCTAACTTCTTTTATTTTTTTATTCTCTCATTTACACCTTTATTCTTTGTCACTGCAAACCCCCATGTCCCCTCAGTGACAAAGAAGACCATACTGGCTCAGCGTATCTTACAAATGCACCATGTTATCTTTGCAGATCAAGAGAAAAACAAATGTCGGTATAGATATGTGTGTACACAGTGAACCGGGAGATGAGTAAGTCTAATTAGCGCAGCGGTATGTTAGAGTCAAACCCACTCAGCAGTAATATGGTTGCTCCCATACGTTTGCTCACATTAAGTCATCCAGTCACTCTGAAACACCACAGAGCCGGTAGCGAACTACAGAGAGCAGTTACATAACTGAGGTGTGGTCAGTCAGCGGTGGTTACACAATACGGCGCGTGTGTTCCTTGAACAAGCATACTACATTTTATTGAGCAAATTTGAGTTATAGTAACTAGCTAGGCTGTTTTACAGATTGTCAGACTACAGAAATTTGACTTAGTTGGTTACAGAATATTAATATGTATATTTTCTTTTTAATTTATGAATTATGTCGTTTATAAAATATCTAAAATGACCACACATGTTGATGACAAGTTACCAGGTTTTAAAGCCTTGTCTTCAAATTGCTTGTTTTGTCTTACCTTCAATAAACAAGACAAAGACTCTACAGCATTGCTAGCAGCTTTATGAGGCTGTACCGCTCATAGTGAGGAAAGCCAAACTGTTGGATAGCTAAACCAAAGCGTTGGAAAAAATTCGACCTGATGATGGCGCTAGATGAAAAGGCGAATGAAAAGACCACGGATGTCTGCACCAAATTGCATGTTAATCCACGCAACAGTTGACGAAACATTTCACTCAAATCTACCTGATGGTGTTGCTAGGCGAAAAGTAGTCTTGTAGAGATATCGCACTGGATAACTGAAAATCCTGACTTGCTGGTGGGGCTAGATGAAAAGTCAAGACTACCAGGGTCATTAAGATTCATCCTCCGGTGACCATTAATGACCATGAACAATTTCATGGCAATCCATCCAATAGTTGTTGAGATATTTCAGTCTGGACCAAAGTGGTGGATTGAAGCTCCGACACATGGCTAAAAACAGTGTCCAATTTATAATATGAAACAGAGAAAAGCAGTAAGGCTTCATACTTGAGCACCTGTAACCATGCAATGTTTAGCATTTCTGTTTAATAAGTGCCTCAAACTATTATTATTATTGAAAATCTAAATACTTATCTATCAAGTAACTAATAAATTGACTCTTAAGTTAAGCACTGATAACGACACAGAAATAAGATTTTAACCTTTAGAGCCTACCAGAATGACAAGCTCAGTCTTAAAAGACTCTTTCAATCTCTTACAGTTTTTGAATGTTAGAAAAACAGGTTTGATTTTTACTGACACCCATCTTCTACAATAAAAAACAGAAAAAAACAGCGTCACAAGGCAGTTATTTTCCATTATTCACAGCCTCATATCATGATTTTATTTGATATCACATAGCTCAGTGTAAAAATGTAAACACCAGATGACAACATACAGTACCGTGTGTGTGTGTGTGTGTGTGTGTTTTGGGAGGTGGGTGGAGATCTCTCCAGCTGGACCATCTTTCATCTCTGCATTTGTCATTCTTTCCCATCTCATCCCTCCATCTCTGTGACTGCTACCCAGCCTTCCTTTCTCCGTGTTTCTCTCTCTCCACCTATCCATCCTTCTCTGCCCGCCCAACTCCCTCTCCCTTCCCATCATCCCTCAGTACATCTGGCTCTATCCACCCCCTTAGCTGCACTGTACTGCACTGCATGGTGGAAACCCAAACTGTGTCGGAGGAAGCAAGCTCAAACCTCTGTTGTTTAAAGATTTAAAACGAACGTAAAAAATCGAACTACATAGCATTTAGGCTCCCTAATGAACTTTATGATTTATCCTTAACAGACCCAGTTCCTGTCAATATATTTTACAAGGATGTTACTGTTTCCTAACAGTAAGTCACATTTGCACTCAGAGAGTTACAGCATTTAACTAGCTGTTATAGATGCAAGTGTCTAATCAAGTCAGTCAGCACATGCATCTAACTTGTCGTTTAGTTGCAACAAAGAGGAATAAATGAGGAAGATAAAGGGAGAGAGATGTAAATGGAGGATGGAGGTAAAGAAACAGAGTGTGTGCATGCATGAAAAGACACACATCCACAAAGGAAAGCATTGTGAAAGAATCAGATTATCAAGTTTTCAGGCTGGCTGACAAACTATGTAACATACTGACACATTTTAATGTATTCATTTTATACTACAGTTTTACCCCTAGAAATTACGCTATATATAGACCATGCAAAATATCTTACAAATGCAGACACTGCAGTCTGCCAGTGGATAATCTTAAGGGAATGTGAGGTGAAAAAGCAGCATCCACAAATACACTGTGCTCTTTTAGCTTACTTGTCCAGTTAACGTAGTTTGCTTTAGAAAATACATTTCATTTTGATTATGTATGTAGTTTATGGTTAATAGGCATTAAGTGTATCTCTGTTTCGCTATGCGTCATTTCAATGAAATCTATTTAATAAACTCTCTCTATACATTAAAAAATAGCTTGACCAAGCCATATTACACAAGTTCCACCATAGAGGAAGCTGAGAGGGCAGTTACTGCTACTCTGATAGCAAGGCTAATTACTTCTTAAAAGCAATATATAGAATTTTTTATCATTTTGCTACTGCCCCATGTAGTTACGCAGGATAAGAAGCAGAATTGTCAAGATGCAGGTTTATCGAATAATAATATATTAATATTTTTAAATTTCAAATTACAGCAAAAAGCAAGTACATTTAGCTTTAGCTAAGACTAGCCATAGCAACATCCCTGTCTAGCTTTAGCTAGCTGAATATAGCTCTCTTGGTTTAGCTGTCTAGCTGACTGTCTCTCTGTGACAGAGAGTGCGGTCAATATAAGAGTCTATGGATTACAAAGCTAAAGTGCAGCCTGAGTGTCAATACAAAGCAATAATTCAGTTACTACACCGCTTAAGTGCAGATAGGCTACTGCAGTTTGGTTTGGTTAATGGAGTTACTGGATACATGTTGCTTTCACATAAATTACACATTTCAAATATTAATTTGTATACATTTAAACAGATGTCAAAAGGAAGACTCAGGTCTTAATGCAATTCTGACCAAATATGTAGGCTAGGTAACTGCCTTTAGGCTTTGTATAGCAATGTACATATCAGTGATTATGGTGCAGAGGATTTCCCCAGTCTGTCAGACAAATAATCTCTGATCCCCACAGTGCCCCCTTAAGAACATAATCCTGTATTATATTCCAGATGAGAAACACAATGCTAAGCAAGGTCATCTGCTAACTGGAGATTCAAATTCATACCTGCTCAGTTCTCCTTAAGCAGGTACTTAACATCACTAACTGGCAGGCCCTGCACACCAACAAAAGGGGGGCATCTCGCTTGGGTCACCAAACTACCATTTCACCTTCCACAAATGGCTCCATAAAACAACAAACACAGAGAATGTAAGAATGCAGGGTGAAGAAAGTGATCACCCAACTCTTTAAAACTTTAGCATCACTAGTACAGAGATGCACATTCAGCACCGACACACAGTAAAGTTGCACTTCTCCTCTAAAATCCCCTTGCTAGCGACTTAGCTCCACTTAAGCTCGTTTCACACTAACAGAGGCAGCAAATGGCAGCAAAAAAAAGACTGCACACTGCAAAAGGCCACCATGCTGGTTTTAGAGCCTTTCCCACAGTCCTATTGGACATTAGATTTGAAGTGCAGCAAAAAAAAAACCTCTTAAATATATTTTGATGTTTTTACTTTGCTTGAATTGAATGCGTACATGCTTGGTTGTGTGCTGAGGAGGATGTGTTACACAGAGGGGCCTGTCAATACGGAGCCATCATACAACGTCAAGAATGTATGGTTCATGCAGCTTGTTTTTTCTCATTTCCATTCAATATTGTAGCACATGACAGATATTTGAGCCTCACACAGTAGATGTTCTTGACAGGCAGACATTTTGCTTGATGTGTTGCTTCTTCCTCACAAATCACAAACCACAAATGTATAGCTTTATTCCTCAGTATTCACAGACAGGTTCATCTCTTTGAATGAACATGAGTTCAGTATCCCCTCACGGCTGCTGTTGTGCACACGCAGGTTTTACTGGCTCCTTCCTCATTACAGATGGGCTCAAGGATTGTGATTACTCTGGATCAGAGCAGAGTTCAGCCTTTAATATTTGGCGGCAGCATCTTATTAACATAACCCACATCTGTTGCTAAGTAACTGGTAAATCGCCATTAGACAACTTCTCCAAATCCAGATAATCCGTATCACCTTTCAGGTCATTACTGCACACTGAACCTTTGATTACACTGGAAAGGTTCGGTGGTGTAGTTCTTATGTGTGATGCAGGTAATTTCACTCACGTTCAAAGTAAACGATTTATCTGATTTCCTTGAATTACTGCAGGAGCTCAGATTTATCTTTCTTTTATTCCTTTATTGTTCTTTATTTTCATGTTGGAGGTTACCGCCATCGGTGGGATCCATCATATGGATTTTTCATTTTGATGCTAATGCAATACAATAAAAAAATCCCGTGCCAAATCCTCCATGAGAGGATATTTTGGTATGTTACATGTGTTCTGGCAATCTGCTGACTGGCAGAGATGCACATTACATTCAAAGATGCACGGAATGACCACAATAATCTGTGGGAGGGGGGCAGGTTGCTGATTAATACCAGTGACTCAGCAATTTCATAGCTGAGTGCTGAGACGTCTGGTTCTCAAAACTCCTTCTCCAATACATATTCACTGTTTTGGAACAATAACCTCCCACTCAGCAGAACTACAAGACATTCCAAATCCCTGGGTCTCTGCTTTAATTAGCTATCGCACTTTAAGCCTTTTTCACACTAGACACAATTATCTGTACGCACTATTTAAACATATGTTGATTTCATAGTTGGTGTCGATTTCCATATGCAGAAAAGGAGGGAATCAATCAAATGTGCAATGTCTCAGTGTCGCTGTCAGCCACAGATTCAGCACCTCAGAAAGGAGTGTGGCGCTGACACGAGAGGAGTGAGATTTGTTAATGCACCTGTTAAGAATACTAAAAGTCATCTCTCGAGATTTCTTGCCTTGATCAACAGACTAGAGCTGAAACAGTCGATTAATAGTCGATTAATGAATTAGTTGATCAACAGAAAAATAATTGCCAACTATTAATGATTTCAAACATTTTTAAGCAAAAATAGTGAAAAAAAAGTCAAACATTCTCTCAAATTAGAGGATTTGATGCTTTGTCATTGTAAAGCCAACATCTTTGGGCTTCAAACAAAACAAGACATTTTAAGACGTCACCTTGGATTCTGGGAAATTACGATTGGCACCTTTTCACTTCTTTTTTACATTTTAACGATTAATTGAAAAAAATAATCGATACTGATTTGTTGCAGCCCTACATCAGACTATGATTTGGTACTTGGTAGCTCTTTTTTTTTTTCATCCAAGACATATCTGCATTAGATGATTATATTCACAGAATCTTCCCCAGCGAAACAAAAGCAGTTAAAATGATACTTTTATCTAGCAGGATCCTTTTCCTACAGAAAATGGCCAAACATTTTGGCCACACAGCCTCTTTTATATCTCTTGCAGAGAGTGACTTATTGCCGGTCTTCAAATTGCAGCAGACTTATTTGAAGCATGGATGAATCAGAGCCAGCCATTGCAGCCAGCAATATCAGCCCGGTCACAACCACAGTTCTTTTACCAGGTAGCCTGGGAATTTACCGGCAAATCAGACACTGAAGAGGTTATCCTGATAGGAACATCCCCTTCTTTGAAACAGCAATGCCGGACAGCCAACTTGACAACTGTTCAGTATTTTCCGTCAGTTCACTCTTTACGTCAACACAGGCTTAATCCCTTGCGGTGAAATAAAGTTGTATTTATTTTTTTAATTTGAATTTATTCATTTCATTTTGGGATTATGTCTTTTGATTTCATGAAACAGCTGGTCCAGGCATGTGTAATCCACTCAGAATAAAACTGTTATTCGTTCCAGGCTGTTAAATCCATTGAGCTGCATTTTGGTGATATGTCAGGCTGAATACATTTTCACAGGCCGGCCAAGCAGATGGTTTGTCCACGGAAAAAAAAAAGGGGGAGAGACGAGAATAAGAAGGAGCTGAATGTTGGTGTTCCGCGCATATGTAGAACATTTGTTTAGGCAGTTTACAGATGTTTGCATACAGAAAGGGAGAGATTATGTTTTATAATAGGAGACACATTTTCTGGTTGAGAAAAAACAGGTAGGGAATCTTTCTCCATCCATCCATTATCTATGCGGGGGGCTGGAGCCTATCCCAGCTGATTGGGCGAGAGGCGGGGTGTTTGTTTGCAGTTCAAAATGAATGGATCCTGTGTGTAAACTGTGAGTAAAGACAACAACAGTGAGTTGTAGCTAAAGAGTTACATTTATTTGTGTTACCAATTCAAAATATAGCAGCAGCACCACCTCCTGCACTCATTTTTTTCTACCAGTCAAGTTTGTTTTATATCCATTTCTGCTGAAGTTTGCCCTGTACTCTCTCTGCATAATGTCTGTAAAAGTTTCATAGTGAAAATGTTTCACCTGTAATAGCCCTTGCACTGTTCCATAAGTCACAGAAGTCAGGAAGTCACCTTCTGTCAACATTAATTAGATTTACAATGGCATGGACCTATTTTGCAGTGTGACGAAACAGTGCCAAACCATTTCAAATCATAGTGTCTGAACTAGGAAATAAAGATAATAAAATGGCGGGCGGCACGGTGGTGCAGTGGTTAGCACTGTCGCCTCACAGCAAGAGGGTTCTCAGTTCGACCCCACCGGTTTCTGTGTGGAGTTTGCATGTTGTCCGCGTGGGTTCTCTCCAGGTACTCTAGCTTCCTCCCACCATCCAAAGACATGCAGGTTAACTAATGATTCTAAATTGCCCGTAGGTGTGACTGTGAGTGTGAATGTTTGTCTGTCTCTGTGTGTCAGCCCTGTGATTGACTGGCAACCAGTCCAGGGTGTACCCCGCCTCTCGCCCAATGTCAGCTGGGATTGGCTCCAGCCCCCCTGCGACTCTCCGAGGATAAGCGGTATAGATAATGGATGGATGGAAATAATAAAATGATGGCATGGCACAATTCATAATTAACGATCGCCCAATTCTAATAAAAATGTAGTTTTACTCATTTTCAGTTCTACGTGATCTAATACATCTGGTGCCAGCTACCGAGACTGCGCTGGATTTCTGACAAAATAATCTCTGCAAAAAAAAACAAACTGCAAACCACTGGAGAAGAAAGAGGGAGAAGACGGTCCATCACAGAGACACAAATGCCTTTGATCTGCAGCCCCATGAAACTGGCCAATGTATCTATGAGTGTGTGCATAATTATGTATCTCACTACAAAATGTCAGTGGACTTCAAAGGACATCAGACAAGTACACAGACACACACTGCATATCCCATTATTTTGAGAAATAGGCCAGAAAATATTCTGCAGCGGTGTGTTTTGGTGTGTGTGTGTGTGTGTGTGTGTATCTGGGACAGAAGCTGTGTCTGTATTCCAGCCAAGTTTGCATCTTTGACCAAAGAGCACAAGAAGCTTTCAAGGATGGAGAGTTGGTGCAGCAACACTGAGAGAGATGAAAGGATGGAAATACATGGCCCCAAGTTATACACACTGATGTCAATGTACAAATTGCACAGGATGTTTACAAACCAAATATTGAATCTTAATCTTGGAGCTTGAAGAGCAGACTGGACAAAGCAAACAAGACAGCTTTATCCAGCTTGCACAGATTTTTGTGTCTTTGACTGTCAGAAAGTAGCACAATCTCTCCAACTGAGTAAATACAGGTAGATGGGTAGACTATGTCTACTAACAGTCCTGTCACTAGGCAACGTCCGAAACCCCGCATGAACGGGCGAATTCCTGTGTGTTCCTGTACCAAAACAGAAATGGACAAAAAGGAAAGAAGCGGAGGAAAAAGAGCTCAAATTGGATGTTATGGTGTACAGGGAAATGAAGAACTGAGGAGAAAGAACTTCCATCAGTGCTGGGACCCTCACGGGAAAATGTGAGCACCCACAGGGAAATCACCCTGAAGGACCGACCATATCGGGAGAACAGTAACGTTGTCAACTGAGGATAGATAGAGGACGCCCTGGGAAAAATACATTTGGGTCAGCTCTCACTCACAGCACATTTTACTAGTTTGATGTTTTCAGCCCGTTTTATTTATGAAGTCTAAAGTTTGATTTAATTTGTGTGTTGTTGCTTATTTGTTTTTGCAAAATCATCATTTACTCACGTGGTAATATTCTTCCTGATGAGGTCATATTGAAAAAAACATAATTAAAAGATAAAAAATAATGATAAAAAAACAAGCATGCAGCATACACACACACACACACACACACACACACACAACAGCCCAATAGAGACCATACATAATGAGCTTTTGATTGCTGATGTGGTCCAACAGCTGAGCAGTCTTATTTCTCACATATTGACTCATTATTTCCATCTTAAGTCAATTCTGTAATTCACAAGCAGCCGACCAGATCAGTGAGTTATTGGGCATTAGTTAGAAAATGTTTTTCTACACCGAGGGCATCGGAAAATGCTATAGGGCCAAATTCGTTCCAAACATTTGAGATGTGTATCAATACTCGCAAGTCTCATTAGCAGCTAAAATGCTTCTGAGTGCTTTTCCACACACATTTGCATCTTGCCTGATAAAGCAACTGGCACATGCATATTGAAATACTCAGAGGGAAAAATCCACTCCAGAATTTGCTCATTTAGTCATAATCATCTTGGGGAAAAAACTGGATTGAGATTTGTGAACATTGTTGTAAGGAGGGGATCAATTTGTTTATGTTTACAAGCTGAAGCTAGCGTTGTAGAAGCAGCTTTACTGAAGTCCCGCTTTAAGGTGGAATTTCTCATTTGTCTCCAGTCCTATATGGTGTGAAATCAGTGGCTTGTTCAGCCTGAGTGGGTGGCTTCTGAACTAATTAGCATCCATATAGAACTCATATGTTCAGTTATGCTATATTAACTGAAAGCACATGTTGGAAAACACAAACAATATGGCTACTAGATAGTTATGAGTCACTGCATCCCTGCAAAGAGTTTGAACTTAGCTAAATGAGTTCCGTTTAAATGCATTAAAGTGACTCATTATATCTCAAATGATCACCCACATATATGTTTATTTCATGCATCATAGTGATAGTGTGCTATAAAAACAATTTCAAAATACAACGCTTGTATACAAAGCAGTCAAGTGAAGACTTTTTGTCCAAAGTCGTTCAAGGTTCACTGGGTACTGTACATAATTTTAGTATGGCTGGCCCCAGTGGATCTGAACCCACTGAACTGGCAATGCCCTGCTCCTTGAGCTGCATACAGTATGTTTATTTATACATTATATATACAGACTCACACAAACTTCAACGCACAAACACACACACACTGATAGACCAATACACACATGCCTACATGTGTTATCATTTCAATTCATGTATGTAATTCATGTGATTGAAGTGTGGCCAAAAAGGCAGAACTGCTGAAGTTGCAGACGGATGCAGTCGCATTATGTAAAAGCGTTAACATGCTCACTGTTACAAACAACATATGTGTCCCTTTTGAGTACGGCACAGTATATGGTGAGGAGATTCTTCGTCACGGCTCTTCAATGGATAATACTCCAGCGCTAAGCTCCTTTAAATGCTGAATGTCCACATGAATAACAGTACCATTCCTCTGATCTGATATTTGTTCATCTTGCCTGTGACCCACCTTTAAGTCCCCATAATGCCATTCATAAACCTCAGTATGACACATTCTCTTAGAGATTATTGCATAATAATACAGGCCTACACTACCTATATGTGCATTGCATAAGATCATGATGGAAACACCCACCATCTGGTTACCAGCGTCATGGTAGTGGCCCTCTCTATGAATAATAGACAACCTTTTTTTTCACCCAAGCTATTGCATGCAACATAACACACTATCAGCCTACTCATTTTTACTTTTCACACAGCACTAACAATAATACATACTGAGATTAAGACTACATCAGATGTTTAATCTGATAATGTAGAAAATACACCTGATCACATATTAATTGTGTCACTAAAGCACAATATGGATTCTGAAAATGAATTATTATTACCTTGTTTACCTGACTTGTGGGCCCTGTATCAAAATATAAATGGTGTGTAAATAAATGTGTGTTTAATCAAATGACCACAAACAGGGGATCACGTGGGGCCCACAGCTCATTTTTGCCCCTGGCCTTACTAATGGGTTAATACAGTGGCTATGATTCCACATAAAAAAACCCAACAAGCAACAAAAAAGGTGCACTTAAAGGCACCACAGTTCTTATCACTTTTGAGCCTTAAAGCGAGACTATGTAACTATAGCTAAACAGCCACACTGGGTAATTACATGTTAATGACATGTTTAATTTAACTTCATTTCCCAAGGTCCTCAAGTCATTTACTTTAAAGACATCATCATTAGGCAGCCTGACTTATGCTTCATTCACATGGGATCAGGCAGACGGTAGACAGCAAACCGGATATCATGTTAGTGGACAAGAGCAGGACGGTAAAATTAGGTGATACCAGCAACGGTAATAGCATGGTAATGGCATTGCCGTCCAAAGTTAAAATATTTAAACTTTTTGCCGGCCTCTGTGACAGAATTTACAGCCGGATGTTACGTAGCTCCCCCACACAAGGAGAAAACATGGGCGATCTGGACAACGAGAAGCTAAAAACGTCTCTTTGTCAGACAAACATAAACAAGGGATACACCAAATGCAGTTCTGCTTTCACTGTCCATGTTGGAAATGAATGAACGGCCTTACGGTTTGGAGGGAATTTAACATTAATTTTAAGTTTGCAATAGAATATCAAGAGAAAGCTGCATTATATAGCTACATGTAATAAAATAATTATATAAGATAATAGACACTAAATAATTTTATTACATAAGATAATAGACACGAATAGCAACATATCGTCATGCGTGTTTCGTTTTGCCATTCTGCCATTCCGTTGGACTGTTTGTTTGTTTTTTCCTGTGCCATGCAGAAGGCGTTCTTCCTTCTGCCATCTGCCGTCTGGCTGATTCCACGTGACTGCAGCATTACAGTTAGTGGAATAGGACCACTAGCAGGACACAAACCATGTATTCTGGGAAGGTGTGTTTACTTCTTGCTTCACTTAGCTAACGCTAGCCACCATTACTTGGGCATACCAGACCAAGTAATACTATTCAATTCAATTCAGTTTTATTTATATAGTGCCATATCATAACAAAGTTATCTCAGGACACTTTTTCATATGGAGCAGGTCTAGACCGACTCTTACCTAACCCTAACCCATGTTAAAAGTATAAAACTCTTAATACTACTACTACTAATAATAATAATTATTATTATTATAGGGCTCTAAGATCAAAAACCCCTAAGTCTATTGAATTTATTATAAAGGTATGTTTTGTTGTTTTGTTTGTTTTGAATTTTAATATTTAAATTTCCAAGAGGAAGATGGTGTTATTTATTTGTTTCAAAAGTTACATAGTGTCACTTTAAGATGCTAAAAGAGGGGTACACATTTTAATACACCATTTTCAAAAATCTACCTTCAAGACCAAAAGAATTTCCAGTTCTGGAGCCCAGCTTTGGGTTGGAAATAATATAAATGAACTAAAAATAATCTGACTGTTTTGTTTTAGTTGTTATGCTGAACCAGGCCATACACTTACATAAAACCATTTTCAGGTTCCCACAGAAAAAGCCAGACTTCTTGTTCTGTATTGGTTCAGACAGTGCTGGGATTTCTGCTTGTGTCTTTGCCATCGTTCTCCTGTAAAACTTTACTTTGACCAAGCTGGTTGTATTTTACTGGCTTAGGCAGGGCTGGGCTGTCTGCCAGGCAGTGATGTAATTACATTGTTAACAGTCATTTTGTCAGACACTGTGAGCTATACACAGGTCGTAGCCTTTACCTCTCTCACTTTCGGGGATGACATTACACTTGCTCTACCTTGCTCTCTCCCTCGCTCTTTCAGTCTCGCTCTGTCATCGAGGTGGACACTGAAGGCTTGCGAGAGTGACAGTGACTGTGCTACTGTTAAAAAAGGCATTTGACTTGTAACTTTGACCGCTGTCTTCTCTATCTGTGGATCTCTTTGTCTCGCTCATATTTTGTCGCTGGTGTCAGTTTGTTTTCTATCTCTCTGTGATACATGGTGGCCCATTTAGTAGTACATCTAATTACCTTATTATCCCAACCATAAGCCCTGCCTTGTTTCTGACATTAGCATGCAACAGTGACTAGAGACACGAATGGGGCAATAATGTAAATGCAGTGTGCCTTCAGTTAACATATAGCAAACACACCAGAACAGAAATAAACCTTTTGGCCACGTATCCAGAAACAAAGAAGCAAGAAGGTCGAGCACAGAAATGGAACAGAAACAGGATAGGGAGCAGTTCAAATCACACACTGTAATAGGTCAAACAAAGGAAGAAGAAGAATGAATGATGAACAGATATTTTTGGATGAGAGATGATGTGTCTCAAGTCGGTATTATGTGTGCAGGAGTATGCAGTTTGGAAGAAATCCAAGAGGAAGGATCAAAGAGAAACAAAAAAGATGTTCATTGTAAAATCTGGAGACACATTGTTCTGATCTGATTGAATCTATAGTGTCAACAACGCCTGCATATGTGCTTAAATGTCTATAATTGTCATCTTTATCCTTTCATTTATATTTGGGGTCATTGTGGAGCTGGAGCCTATCTCTGAACATACAGGGCAATAGGTCAGGAAATAAAACAGCGCAACAAGCTGTGAGCACCAGATTGTCATATTATCATCTTATAAAGTTGATTTAGTCTACCTATTAGATCTGTTTTGGTCTGCAATAACTCCTGAGGGAAATATCTGTCTCTTTCCCCAGCTAGCTGCTAACTTTGTCTGTCTGTTCATGGGCAGCTAGGGTATAGTTGACTTTTAGAGCTTTTTTTCTGAAAACAGCTACCTGCTGTGGCTGCAAACAACAGCAATGAACCAAAACAGTAAAGTTGTGGGCCCGACAACCAAAACAATGATGTAAAAAGACGCTTTAAATCTCTGTAAAACTGAGCTGACTCATCACTACAAGCGACCCCTTTTACATTACATAAAGTTGTTTCATCCATTGCGAAGATGAAAATCTTGGTTATAGCAGCTTTAATGTTTATTCAAAGCTCCAAAAGACATTGAACACTATTTAAAATGGTCTATAAGATAAGACTGAAATTAATTAATTCTGCAGTCACATCTGGACACAAGACGCAAGATGATACTGAGTCGAAAAATGTATTGAAATTCTCTCTTTCCTGATGTGTGACTCTGCATTTTTGGTCTGACAGTCGAACGCTCCTCCGGTGAGAGTTGCATCCGGAGATGAAAATGTAAAATATGGACGGTATTCTCAGCGGGGTTATCTCGCAGTAACATTCGAGGGTTTAAGCCACTGCGACATCCTCCAGAGCAGCGGGTTTTTGATCATTAGGAGGATTTTGAAATCCCATTTTGGCGTCCCGTTGTCGTTGCCTCCTCCACTTTGCCGTGGTTTGTCAAAGTAGCTTCAATGGAGGCTGCCTCCCTGTCTTCACTAAGCAGCAAAAAGTGACAGAATGCTTTCTTTTAAAAATAGGTCATCTTGTCCCTGTTTTTCTCTTTAAAGCACTTTAGGATTCTTGTCACTAAAAAAAAACATCATCCTTCTTTTATTCTTTGTCTGGTTCTAAATATTCAATATGGCTCCTGTTAGTAAGATATAACACTTAATTTGCTGACCCCTCTGCCTGTTTCCTACTGTGCATTCACACTCACACTCAACATATGCAACATGCAACCCGAAGCCTATTTATTTCCTATAAAGTTGAGAGATCTCTGCAACCTTTATTTGAAAGGAATAAAATAAAATAATGCTTATGAATAGCTTATACTCTTTATGCTTTTCTTCTCTTTTAATACTTGATGAAGATTTTTTTGCCCACAGGACGTACTGTACAGTAAGCACACGCACTCATGGACACACATGCACAGACACACACAAAAATCCTAAGCTGCAAGCACTCCCCTGCTCTGCTAAAACAATGTCACCTTCTGATGTACTCAGAGATAAAGACAACTGAACCGTAACCTTGAATTACGCTGTGTGTGTGTGTGTGTGTGTGTGTAGCTATTGTTTGTTTGTTTTTTTACGTTTGTGTGTGCGTCTGTGCGTGTAGGTGATTAATCAGAGCAGTATCTTTAGCAATGTCAGCCCAGAGATGATATATGAGAGCTATAAACACAAAAAGCATGCACGTACAAACAAAAGCACACATGTACACAGTTTCCAAAGACACACAAACACCACCATACTGTACACACACACACACACACACACAACTCCACAGTGTGCTTGCACCTGCAGTAAATTTTATGGGAATAATAAATGAAGTGAACTACTTCTAATTGAGAGTTCAGTTCATGCACATTATGCTGTACAACTAATAGCTGTTTTGAGCAGGCTCTCATGGCTGCACACACACACACATGCACACTCCCAGTCTAATTGCATCATCAAACCCAGTAGATCCAACACAAAATCACAGTTGAAGCTCATTTTGAACTATGTGGTGTGAAAATCTTGCAGCATAATTGCATATTATTTAATAATCACTTGTCAATGACTTCACTAATTATGTATGAACCATAGACTGTGTATAAAGATGGATGACGCGTCTCCACTTTCTCCCAATGTACAAAAATGAGGCCAAAATATTCCAGATAAGGGAGCTGCCATGTTGTGCTGGTGACGTCATTTGGAGCCAGACTCTGTGCAGTAGTGATCCTCGGTGGAGCCACGATATCGAGCTCCCGCCTATACACCCGCCTGAACCAATCACGAGCACACTCACAGTTGTCAGTCGTGATGTGACACCCCCTTTTTATAGTATCAACTAACTAACTAAAACCAAACTTATCAGAAAAATTAACACTTGAACAAACATCAGCGTGATAAGAACTACCTAAAATGACAGAAACCATCTTTGGGAAAAAATGTATTTGACGTGTACTTTGACTTTTCAGTTTGGCCCATGTCCCATCCACTAACATGGAGGGGATGGGGTTTATGACTTATACTGCAGCCAGCCACCAGGGGGCGATCGAAATGTTTTGGCTTCACTTTTGGGGAGCTGTCATGTTGTCCATCTTTATATACAGTCTATGGTATGAACACACAAAAATAAGCTCCTACAAACACACACATAAGCATGCGCGCTTTACGTCGCATAAATATTCTCCTTTCCTCAGAACCACACAACAAACGGAGCCCAGTCCACCTTTCAGTCGGTTTGCAGATTCTTAACTGACCGCTGTCTTTCTGCCAAAATGGCTCATGAAACAGTGTTTCTGTACTTCAGCCACAGAGGGCAGCTCTGGTGGCACACACGCACCAGATCAGACACACTGGGTTCCTCAGTCTCTGGCCCTCTTTTTTTCCTTTTTTTTTTTTTACACAGGCAAAAAGACAATCGCTCATTTCTGACAAGCAGTCTCCCACATTGAGAAACATTTACGCACACGCCCACACAATCTTGATTTCTCTCCCTGACACACACACGCACACACACACGCACACACACACACACACACACACACACACACACACGTTAAGAGCAGCTAGTATTTATCTGAGTTTGTGTCCCTATGTCTGACCTGTTGTGCTTAAGGCTACTTTGTTCACTTAAGTACCCTTGCTTTCCTCAGCCTGTTTGGTGTATGTACACTCGTAACTGCATGCAGTTTGCTTGTTTACGATTTATCCAGTAAAACACACCAACCGCCGGTTGTCTGAGCCATAAATTCACTCTATCCACAGAGCTGTAAGTCCCCTCTCTTAAAGACTTTCTGCGTTATAGCCTCCTAGATGGATGGATTGTAATTACACAGGCCAAAACAGATCATTGCGCAGAATCTGAAAAGAATCACTGTGTTATTTAGAGAAAATGTGAGCAGGAGCGAAAACAGACAATCGCTGGCTGTGTGCTTTTCGGCCACACCATGTTTCACTTGCAAACTGTTAATTGGCGAAAACGTCTTAACACCTCCCCTCTCTATTATATGACAGTTGACAAAAAGATGATCAAAACATAAAATAGCATAAGATGCAATGAGCTGTCACTAATAAAAACATGTAATACCAGTTAAATGGGAGATACGCAACACACATTTGCTTTTCAGCCCCCAGTGTAATTAAGCAAACATAAAAAAACCTGGTAAACCATGGCAGCTCACCATAAATGTGCTGTTTCCAAATTTCTTTAATAAATGGGTTCTCCTCGCCTCATAATAAGTGACAGCCTATTCCCACTTCCCACCATTATAATGGAGCTGCAGCCATAGAGAATCAGTGTAGCGGACAGCTCCTGTGCAGCGTAGTAATTGCACAAAACTACAGCTTGACTTTATAGGAAACACACTCACTGCCATTTTGGGTGCACTTAAGGTAGTGGGCATGTCTTCAGTGTGGTGGAGCATCCTTATATATATGTTGAAACAATGAGAGACATACAAAGTGGTGTGTATTTCCATCCAAAAACTCTTTTAGGTAACAGCAACAGTAAGAAACAGTTCTAAAAAATCTGAATAATAACTGAAACTAACAAATATTTTTATTTTTTATTGATATGCCGATTATTTTCTCGATTTATCATTTGGTCTTTATAATGTCAAAAATAAATATAATATAATTTAAAAAATGATAATAACAATGTATCAATGACAATGTGGAAACAATGTGAAAGGGGTCACTTGTAGTGAACCTACAGAGAGCGTTGTTTTTGGACGCAGCAGGTCCAAAAACAAGTTCTAGCTGAAAAAGTTCTAAAAACCCACTGAACAGTACCTGCTCAGCACCCAACAGCAGACAGACACAGTTAGTGACTAGCTGGTGAACATAGTAGAACATTTAGCAGCTAAAGAGACAGATATTTCCCTCAGGAGTAGGTGGAGACCAAAAACAGAGCTAAAAGAGAATGAATATTGGACTTTTCATCAGGTCACATAAACACTACAACAAATGAATGACGATGTTGCTCCATAACTGCTGGATGTGTAAATAAACAATTGTTTGCTAACAAGATTGCTATATCAACTTAAAAGGTGACAATGTGTCAATGTTGTGTTCACAAGTTGTTTCCGCTGCCCCCAAGTGGCCAAAAAAATCAGCTATTGCAGGTTTGAATATTAACTTAATTATCACTGCAACCACCACCAACCACCATTAATATCAATCAACATTTCCAAAGTTTAGCCCCAGTTAGTCCTTAAAAAGTCCTTTGTCTAACCATGGCCAATTGTATGGACTGGGTAAATGTATGCAGAGCAATATGCGGTTGTAAAATCCTACATGTCTTACAAGAGAAATATAGCGGAAAAGAAACTGACATTTACTAGATAGCTTGTTCAGTAGTATAGAACAATGTTAGAACTAACCAAAACATATTTAAAATCTAAGTTCAGCCTGAAGAAC
Organism: Maccullochella peelii; assembly: GCA_002120245.1. Lineage (NCBI taxonomy): Eukaryota > Metazoa > Chordata > Actinopteri > Centrarchiformes > Percichthyidae > Maccullochella > Maccullochella peelii. Next base: position 48,454 of record LKNJ01001206.1, on the reverse strand, counting down.
ACACTGTTTTCTAACCTCCTTGTTAGAGAAAGGATAGATGAAGCTCTCAGCAAACAAGCAAAGTGTAAGAGTCTAGAAGCTCTATGCTGCAGCAAATGACGTTTAAACTTCTGAAAAAAACACAAGAGCCTTTTTATTCTGAAGAAAGACTTCTGTCACTCTGTGCCCAAATGCAGTCCAAGTTGTCAAGCCAGAAACCGTTTTGATCTGTTCATAAACGTGTTTTCCAACTGCAAATCCACTTCTATTCCCCAGAGTGTGTGTGTGTGTGTGTGTGTGAATGCAGGTTTGTGTTCTTGTGTGATGTGTGTTTTTCACCGTCTCGAGGAAGACTACTTTGCTAAGAAGCGCTAAAAGCCTCTAATGCAACAGTGACAGGTTGTTCACTGCGCTTGTGTGTGTGTGTGTGTGTGTGTGCTCTGCTTCCCTGCAACATACTGTCACGCTGCTGGCCACCAACCATGCCTCATGTCACAACCGCTTCCCTCTTGACTCATCTCGCGTGGACTAGAATACACACAGCTCAAATTCACGACTGCCTAACAGTGTTTTCGACCAATCTTATTTCGCGCACAGTTTGCAATCAGTGACGAACCCGCTGCATACTGATTGATTTCTGCAAGGTCAAATGGAGAGATGAAGAGTGGTAGACACAGAGAGAAGAAGAGAGTGGGGAGTGTTTTGTTCCCATCTCTCCCAGTAGGTCATTACTGGGTGATTATGGTGGTAATGACCCTGTAACTCTACCACCTGTCAACTTTACATACACACCGTGTTATTGCTCTCTCCATTTATCCCATCCTTATCTGTGGGGAGTGCTGACCTTAATCACTACTACTCAAAATAAGGGTCTGGGGCCACCTAGGGGTCCTTTAAGAGGGTCCAGGGGGTCTCTAGTAAAACGAAGAAGAGTTTACTTTCACTAGTGTTTCATTTACAGAACTTTAAACCTATAAAAAGGGATAGATATTACTCTAATATTTTTTACACTAGTTAGTAGTTTTACATTTTTTTAATTTAATGACGTCATCAACTCATGATGACGTGAAAGACAAAAGTCTTAGCTATCAGCTGCAAAAAAATGAATGCTCTAGCTATTGTGGTTTTTATTTTACATCACTTTAAACAGGATTATGCTCTACTTAGGGAAATAATACACTTTAAAATCCTCAGTCTGCAGGTTAAGTGTTAATTGGTAGCAAAAATCTAGTGTTAAGAAGCCCCAGAGATAATAGTTTCATAAAGTACTGTGATGCGGCTCAATTGGCAGATTGGTGTAAAAGTCTGGTTGAACCGGAAAGCTCTCGGCAGATGACAGCAGAAATCTGCGAGGTGAACGTGTGTAACTGTGAATGAATGTGAGGCACGACTTTGCTGGAAAAGAGCACTGTGCTCAGCAAACACCTTACTTGGACCAATGACAAATAAACTGACAGCTAAAGTCGAGGTGGAGTGAGAAGTTAAAGCTGGGAATAGAAACGTTACAGTTAAGCTGATATACGGCCCATGGAGCTTGGCATTCATAGGCGACTGGCATCTTGTGTGAAATCTGGCCTCTATTGACCATAGTATAATGGAAGGAAACGTGCTGATCAGGTTGTGAATGTGCATTTTGAGTCGCCAGTGGAGTGAAATTAACCTCTTACAACATGCAAAACGGCTCAGAAATCTGTATCTCACGATTTATGCCCAATGCCAACCTTCAGTGCCAATGCAACAAGAAGTGTGCACTTTATGTAGCCAGGCAGAAAGTAAGGTTTGGGGGGGTCGGATGGTGTGGAGCATGTCCAACTTTCACGCAGGAGAATGGAACTCACCTCCTGTCACAAAACTGCAAGTAACAAACACCTTTTTATTGACAGAACCCTAACCGTGACCTTTTTCTTACCTTAACCTTAAATATTTTAGTTGCTAACCCTAACCATAACCTAACCATGGTTTATTTACCATGACAACGATCCGTTCCTAATCTTCACAATACCATAGTTGCCATGCACAGATATTGTAGCAAGCAAGAATGTGAAAAACATTAGCAATGAGCGTAAAAACCCCCCAATAAAACATAAAATACCTTGACATTTAGTGTAATTAGTGTATTGGGTTGAGCTCCAAAATGATAGATCATACAATTCCCATAATGCAACTAAAAAGTATCATTCATCAAACCCTCCCTGACTGCTTAATGCTCTTGTCTTTCAAATTCTGCACCTCCAGCTTGCAACGCAGACTTTCCGTTATACATAAGATGATGACATCTTCAGAGTTGTTTTCTCAGGCTCCTCCAGAACTGTTTTCACGGGCTGACAATAAACTTATCTTCATGTGTAAAATTGGTGATGTGCCACTTTAATCTTTTAATTTTACTAGGGTGCAGGGATGGAAAAGGACATTTGCTCAATAGATAACCCCTCAATAAACACATTACATACATTGTTAAATGTCAGAAAATTACTAGGCATTTTCTAAATGTAAGAGCATTTGCATTTTGTTGAATACATGTTGAGAAATAGTGAACATCCATAAAGTGCAATGGACATTTTCCCATGGTTATAATCACTAAAAGCCTCCGTATAGAAGCTCCCATCTCTTCATTGAGGAGACTAATGTTGGGCTGCTTTGTTTTGTGTCTGGGTGTGTCGTGTGTGTGTGTGATTTGTTTGCTTGGATTTGTATATGTGCCACCGCACACTGATTCACTCTGCCGCATGTTGAAACATCTCAATTATGCCTCCTCCTCACTTGTGTGTTTTCCCCTGTGTTTGTGTGTTTGTGTGTGCGCTGATGTTATGTGGGATCCATTATGCCCCCTGGTTTGTCAAGGAACACAGAGGCAGGGCTCACTGCCAAGACTGAGACCTATCACGTGCATGTGTGTGCGTGTGTGTGTGTGTGTGTGTGTGTGTGTGTGGTAAATTTATTCAGGCTTAACCATGGGAATTGTAGGGAGGCAATTTGTTGTTTTCTATCAGGTTTCCACCTAAATCATCAAAGAAATTAACAGGCGGGGGCACACTTAATAATTTATTCTAACAAAGGAGATAATACTCTTGTGTGATGGTGTGTACATGTTTGTGAACTCATGTATGTGTTTTGTGTGTTGGAAGCATGAACAAAAGCAGAGCTCAGAGCCTCAGGCATTCCACTGGCACCGCTCGCTCTCTTTTCTCCAATATTTCTGACGCTCTCTCGATCCCATCTGAGTAAAAGATCTATACTGAAAAGCGTAATGACAGTAAAGCTATTACACTCTGTCTGTGTATCCATCCTTCAATCTCTCTTTGTCTTTCTATCTGTCTCCCTATTGGTGTCATTATAACCCAAATGAAAAGGCCTGCTGGCAAAGTTAACCCACTGCCATATTCCAGCAAATAGTCATGCACATACACACCCACACACACACACATACACACACACACACACACAGACACACACACACGCAGTAGGGGTATTTCGAGAATTGGCTGTGAAGCTGCTCCCAGCTTGCCCACTGTGAACTGAATTGAGCTGTACAAATAGCATTTATACTGTCAGGCTAATGTGTGTGAGTGCGTGTGCTGTATGTGCTTAATGTCTTTGGAATTGAGACAAATATGACATTGTTAGTGTTGAGTATTGAAGATCCAAGAGTAAAGGAGATGAGAGAGAGAAAATGAGAGAGATTTTCACAGAGCAAGTTGAGGGTTGAGGGAGGAGATTGGAGTGAGGAAATGGATTAAGACAGAGAAATGGGGGAATAAGAAAAGAGAAGGAGGGAGAAGACATAGGGGTTTGGCAAAGACAAATTAAGTAATCAAACAGCGTGTTACTATGGGCCAACATTTTTTTAAAATAAAAGTTCTGGCAATTACTGAGATCACCCAGCAGAACAAAACTTCAGTTGCTATGCCAGGGTAATAAAGAAGCAGTCGATTCTGATATTTGAAACAGAAAATCTGAAACAACCAGATCCAATCAGATGATTGTTTGATTTCAACTCAGTCAGAATGACCACAAAGTGCCAATGAAAAAAGCATTTTGTCCAGTGAGGATACAACAAGGGAGTGGAGTGTTTAGTTTTGTACAGATTCCGCTGTCAAGGTAGAAACCCATCTTGGTGTTTTCCTGGCTTTATTCCTTCTTTAACTGTGAAATATAATATGCACTGAACAAGTTAAAGGAATAGTCCGACATTTTGGGGAATGCACCTATTCACTTTCTTGCCAAGACTTGGATGAGAAACTCATATCAATATCAATCTCATGTCTGTAATGTAACTAGAGCCAAGAGGTGATTAGCTTAGCTTATCTAGTGAGACTTCTGTTTCTGGTTAAACAAAAAGGATCCTTTCCATAATGTTGTCAGACACTTCAAATAACAATCTGAGCCTGTCAGTGGCAAAAACAAGCACTTTTACTCCTCGTTATACCAAAACCTTTTGTAAGTATTAGTCATTTCGACCCCAATATTTGTAAAAAAAAAAAAAAAGGGTCAAGGTTTAAAAATACCGGAGTTTCCCTTTAAGTGAAAATCATCCGTTTTTTTACTTGCTGGTTTTACTTACTTCTTCTCCTCCATCACTCCATCCCTTCTTTCACACTTTTCCAATATGACTTTCTTGTGTTTCCTGTTTCCTCTCCTCTTCACATTCATACCTCCTCCTCTCCCCTGTGACTTAACACAGCACCTTTTTCTCTCTTTCACATTTTCCTTCTCTCTTTTCCCCTTGTTGTTCTCTCTCCCCTTTTGTCCATACTTTCCTCCTCTCGATTACCTTGTCTGGACAGCATCTGGCAGCCTGGCCCAGTGTGTGTGTGTGTGTGTGTGTGTGTGTGTGTGTGTGTGTGTAGGTGACCAGGCGTGTAGGCTGTGTTGTGCTGGGTTCTTGTCATTCTGAGTGGAACAGCTGCTAACAGATAACAAGTAGCTGCCTTCCCCACAGGTTTGGAGACAAATAAGAAATGCAGTCACATTATTGTTGGGGGGCGAATAACCACCATCTTACCCAATCAGCTACTTGAAAAAGAACATCAGATGTAGATCATGGAACAACCACCCACTTCAGTCAATACAGGGTTTAGAATTCTAATATTTCATAGTTATAGTCGCTGATATGTGACACATTGTTCAAGGTCTTTAAAATGTACCAAATAAATAAATAAAACAGCTTGAGATTATTAGACACTAAAACTCGAATTGGATCTAATAATTAAACTTCTTCCCGTGGATAACTAGTGTGGTGTGGTTCAGTTCTTTAATAAAATCAATATATTAGAAGTCAACAACATGTGTGAGCCATTATCTAACATAAAGCCAGTAATGTTTTTGCTTATAGCAGTGTAGCAAGTATGACACTCATGTTTCCCCCATCGTGTTACTTGTGTTTACACTAACAGGTGGTCTGAGTGAAAAATGCAGGTGAATATTTTGTCCAATTGAGTATCCAAATTGCATTGTGCCACTTGATCTAAACATAATTAGAGCTGGAATGGACGATTCATTGATTGGAACTGTACACTGACGGTCTTTGGGCTTGGAGTTTTTACCAATTTAATCAATTTAATGTCAAGTCCTCTGGCTTTAGTGGACTTTTTACTATTTTCAAACAATTCACTGATTAATCGAGAAAAATCATTGGCAGCTTAATCGATAATAAAAATAATTGCCAGTCGTGGAGAGAAACCTCTCTGGTTTTGTGTCCTTTATGGTTCCAGAGGTATCAGAGACCGAGCTGGTCCTCCTGTGAAATTTCCCAACCCATCACTGACTGCAAAGCGTACTCACAATACATAAACCCCTTTCTGTTACTTGATGGCACACTTCCTTTGTGAGTTGGCCGTTTTGTGTCCCCCCCAGCAAGAAATAGATTTAATGTAACTAAGGACAGAATTGGCATGAGTGAATGCAAATTACCTCATTGCAGTACTGTAGGGCCCGCCCTCCCAAGTGACTGGCTGCCAGCTGTGGATCTGATGGTTGAGGGATGAAATGGAGAAAGAAGATTAGGAAACCTGATAATAAACTTCTTACAGGGTCTTTTAAAGCCTCTCAGGCCCTTTCACTCTATCTCTCTCACTCTCACTTTACCTCCCTGCCTTTCTCTGTCATTCTCCTGGACTATTGAATAAATGATGAAATTCAATCTGGCTCTGCAATCGCTCCAGTATTTTGTTTCCCTTCCTTTTTCGGCCCGTGTTACTGTCTCTCATTCGTATCTCTGCAATTGAATAAAGGATGAGATTTTCTCCCAATCTCTTTTATCATATTCATTTTTCTCCATCTTCCTCCTGGTCATTTCTACAAAAGTACTACATGACTACAATTTATTTTCTGAAGCCTTTCACAGCCTGGGTAAAACACCCCTTTACTTGAATAAAGGTGCTGGGCTGGTTACAGTTTAGAGATCAGCATCACGGCTATAGTTGCAAAGCTACAGCATCAGTTCAAAACTGTTTTCAGCTGGTAAAGCACCTAGTTACTAGTTTCCTCATACTGGATAAAAAGCATCCGGATTGTCTGCTGTTACTGAAGTCCTACATCATCACTGCATTATTAGTAGAATACAAAAGAGGCACCACGCTTGGATCTGATAAAGCGTATCTGGGTGGAAAGCAGCACGGATGCTGCAGCTGAGCTGCTGCCGGATTTTCACAGGATAAACTCTTTCCTTCAGGTAGAAAAACACCCCTCAAATCAGAAAAAGACCCTGATTTCCAAAGCATCTGGCTTACTACAGATAAGTAATGCCATGTACTTTGACGCTCAAGGAGTTGTTTTATTTATTTATTTCAGTCTATTTGATATTTTTATACCCTGTGGAATTTTAGACGTGGTGTAGTAGATGATGGCAAGCTGTGTTCTTTTATCCTAAAATCTCTTGAGGACCATCTCAATGTCTCTGTCATTGCTACTGATAATAAAATATAATACACTACTGTCCTTGTCAGTCCATCTGTCTGTCTCTTTCTTTGCACCATCCACACTCCATCTCCATCTCTCTCTCTCTCTCCATGCCTCACTCTATGTCTCTCTCCCATTCCCTCTCTGTCCTCTTATCTGATGGAGTGAATAATTCATGTCTATTCTTCAAGGAGGCTCTTTGTTCTCCCCCCTAGTGTTTTCTTTTAAAGCACTTGGGATGGTGTGCATGTGTGTGTGTGCAGCATTTGAGTGAAGTTAAACTCATTCCAGATTCCTCTACTTTCACACACACACACAAACAAACAGCGACACAAGGCAACTGCCACAGTCACGCCATGTATTTGAAAAAACAACCTCTTGTTCCTGCATCACTTTTTTTTTTTGTTCTTTGTGTTTTGACATCTCTGTCAGACAAGAGAGAAAAATCAAGTGTGAATTCTGCACGCTAGTAAATGTGTGTGAGTGTGTGTGTGTCTTTTGTTTGTGTGTCTCAGTGAATGGGCTTGCCTGTGCTGTGTGCCTGCACATATGGGCACATATTGTGTAGAATCCCCAAAAAAGTAGAAGCGTCAAAGCATAGCAAAGTGTGGATTTTATTATTTTGCATTCTGCAGCGCATGTCTCAGTGACTGTGTGGTGTATCTGAGTAAATGTGTGTACCTCTATCTGTGCATTGGGGAGACCATCTCAAATTACCATTTTTATCAGAATTCACCACCATGATTTGAAAACAATGCTGCGTGTGTGTGGAATGAGTGTGTATTATTGAAGATGACAGATCATAATAGTTTGGCCCTCTGTCCTGAATACTGATGTACTCCGTTTATCTCTCTTTTTCACACACACACATCTTTATATTCAAAACATCAACTGGAGCAAGAAAGAAGAGGCTTACAACTTTTGAATTAATTCATTACTTCATGTTATTGCCCTACAATGTGTGTCTTGGATGCTGATTTTCAGAATAATTGTTCTAATCCTTAAGATTTCAGTTCTATACCACCTTTAGCTACTAATGTAACGATAAGAGCATCGTAGTAATACCAGAGTCTCACAATGCAGCACATGCTACTGCTACTACTACTACAGCAGTGTATAGAGAGGCGAAGTCCCTCCCCTTCCGGTGCCTCAAATGGGAACTCATTTCAGAAAAAAATATGAATGGTAGTCAACGGTGAACTACAAATAATTTTTTGCTCCCGTTTGATTTGTACCATGAATCACACATGAGGTTAAAGTACCATTTACCACTAGTAAAGTACCACTGAGTTTTGTGTGAAACCACTCAGTGGACTACATCTCTCGTCTCACACAATATGTTTTTGACCTGATGTGTTTCATCCAGCGACTCCTGGTCCTTTTATCACCCGGGAAGCGAAAGAGGGAGCAAGACCTGCTGCTCAGGTAACTACCTCCCGGTACAAGACACACTGGGTAGCTTGTGGAGAGAGGAAGATGACATCACTTATGCAACTCTTGAGTGTAGAGTCCTTCTAATTACGTATTTACAAACTCTTACACTTCAACAGTTTTACGACAAACTGCAACTTTCTTGACTTGAAAAATAATCTTTTAAATTGACAAACATCATATGTGTGATTCATGGCACAATTTAAATGGAACCAAAAATGATTTGCCTCGCGCCATTGACTACCATACATATTTTTTCTGAAATAAGGTCCACCGGACATGGGGGTACTTTGCCTCTCTATAGAAAGGTGGCTAATCAGTGTAAATACATTTTATGGTTATAGCAGAATAATTGCCAACCATAAATAGTACCAAACATTCTGTCTGATGTGATGAAAATCTTACAGATTATAATTTCAAACACTGGAGTGCGGTTGCTTGATTGACAGGTGTGTCAGCCTATCAGAGTGGTGGTTGCTCTTACCTTGTCCCACCTCAGTTCTACCCAGGATGCCTTCCCTTTGATGACATTTGTTTTTTTAGTTCAGCTCTATTCAACTTTAATATAATTCACACAGGATCGGTGGCTCCTTGGATTATTTTGCATTGCTAAAGGCATGGCCCTACAGGAGTGCGGGGCCCTTGAGGGCCCAGGTTCAGACTTTAATGTGATATTTAGAGGGGTGACTGCAAAAGCCACATACTTTTTTTTTTTAATGATACACGTGTCTGAGTGATATTTAACCAGCCAACATTGCTTGTTGCTACATTTTTTACACACACACACTTATCATCATAATAATCATCATGTTTGTCATCTCCTACTTCACTAATGGCAAACACAACAACAGCAACAGTCGTGAGAGAATGGAGTCAACACATCAGAGACAGAAGACACGTCAGCCACATTGGATGGAAATCAAACAAAATAAATAAATACAGACCCCCATTTCTCTTTGATATAGTCATGAACGGCAGAGCTGGTCAAGGTCCAAATCGCAGGCCACAACAAGAGGAATGAAACAGAACAGCAACTGTGAATATCCCTATGCTGATGTTAAATGTATTTCTTAACCTTAACTAGATCAATTTGGATAATTTATACAGCAGCTAGCAGATTAACTAATTCTAGCTTTAGCAAGTATGCTGTTAAGCAAACAATTAAAGGTGTTAGCAAAGAAATTAAGAATTCAGCCTTGTTGGTTTGACAGTGTGACACGTTAGCTGACTCAACACCATCATTGTGTCTTTTAAGCCTGCTGAATTGGACTTTGGTGGATAGTTTGCCCTGCAGTTTCTCACTCATTTCAAAGAGTAATGTCAGTCTCTTTAAAATGTTTTTGTCCCAGGCCAAGACAAGTTGAGTTCGTTTCTGTTTCCATCTGCCACTCTTTTCTTTGGGGGCGCCATTTCCCAAGTATTGTGCACATCAATCATGGCCACCATATGACCAAAGCAAACGTAATAATCCACACACATACGGAGCTCGCTGAGCATACCAAAAGGCCCACGGCAGACTGTTCTCGTCCACCACACAAATGACTGAGTTAATTTCAGTTCTGCTGATTGGAATCACAGCCACTCCACCCGTCTACGGCCTGGAGGCAAAATGAATATTCATACCAGTTTAGACCCTGGTCATGAATATGTATTATGGTTAACACCAGATATGCAAATGAGGCCGCCAACCCAGATGGCTTCAGATCACGACATAATGATCACACACACACGCACGCACAAACACATGCATAAAGAAATAAGCAACACTGTGATGTCTTTCGTTCAAAAGTAAAAGACAACATGTCTCTCATATCAGAAAGACCAAGTAGAGACGGGAGAGAGATTAGAAACGGACCCAGAATTTAGCTGCCAAAAGACTAAAGTGGGGATATGTTACTGACACCAACAGAATATGCCACTAAAAAGAAAAAAGAAAAGTTTACTCAACAAGCGCTCACATGTGGATATGCCAGGAAAGGAAAGAAATCAGGGTAAATAAATAGTTCTAAACGTAATCCATGCATGTTTAACAAAGTCTAGTGTTGGTACATGGCAGTGGCTTATTGCAAGATTAAAGCTGGTCCTTGAGGACTGCTGTCAGTGTCATGCTGGCAAAATCTTGGCTGATAAAAACGATCAGATTACAGAAGATCACTGCCATATAAACAAGGCCGATTAATGATAGTGATGCCTACAGAATACTCTGAAATGTTATCTTGGAATTCAAACTGGGTCAGTATTCAGGTAGTTTGAGTTTAAGCAAGATTCTTTGGTACTGTAATACTGAACACAGATCTGTAGCAGAATGCTGTGACATTTCAAACACACACAAACACACTCACACAGAGAGCAACCTTTGCTTAGATGTCTGTCTTTTTGTGCCTGTTTACCTGTTTGCATAAAGTCATAAGACTGAGAGTCCACAGCCATGCTAGCAGCTCTGTGAGGTTCTACTTAGCACAGCAGCGCTTTGAGCTAAATGCTAACATGCGCACAATGGCAATACTAGCATGCTGATGTTTGGCAGGTATGATGTTTACCATGTTCACCATCTTTGTTTAGCATATTCGCATGCTAAAATTAGCTAAATGGGACCTCTAACAAACTCTTTAAACTGAATTCAACTTGTTTTTAAGTTGACATCAGACATACTATCTATCTGATTCTTATGATCTCACTCACTCACACACACACACACACACACACACACACACACAGAGGAACAAACCCTGCCTAGATACTGTAAGTGCCAAAGCCTTGCTAACAAGCTTATCGCACCACACACTGTGTGTGTATATGTTGTCTTGTATGTGAATGCTTGTTAACGTGCAACACAGAGCACACACACACACACACACTCAGAGGTGTACTTGTGTTCTGGTGCAGGATTAAGGCCAACTAGCCTGTTGTCTATAAACTCAACATCACCTGAGATCACACACACACACACACAAAATACAATTATCTGCTGTGTCACTGTCAGTTCTCAGGAATTACCAATGCAACTACATCCTTAGTCTTAATATACTGTTGAATCTTGACTGAGAACAGTCAGGTAGCTAATTATGCTACCTGAAATGACCGCAGGCATTTATGATACACATTGTCTGAAAGTAGCAACATTGCTTTTATAGTGAAATCCACTTTAAATCAAGCAGAAACTTCCTGAAATGCTCAAGTATAGTTTTGCCATAGCATCAGATTTGTTTTCCTGTGCAGTCAGAATGAGGTCACGCTGAGTGACAAAGCACAACTGGGTCACAGGCTGTGACTCACTGTATGTTGCAATGTACCTCGACTCAGTAAAACCCACACCTGGCAAAAAGGCATCTGCAGGGAGCTCTCTCTGACTTGTGCTGCTGTGCATTTATTTCCGCCAAGCTATTTCTTTAAAATTATAACTTGTGATGTCTCTACTAAATATATAGAGCAATGAAAATGCACTGCCAGTCTTTGACTTAATCTTGGCGGTTTCTACACAATACATTTGTGATGGTCTAGCCTCTTATGGAGTGAATTTCCTTCAAGGAATAATGTGATTGAAGGACAGGCTAGTCTTATGAGGACGAGCTAGTGTCCCCCTCCTCTGATGACATCAGACAACCTGACTCTGTTTTGGCCTTTAAATGCATGTTGTCCTTGTCTCTCCCTCTGTGTGTCTGTTTCCTTTCTCCTATCTGTGTGAATGGTGTGCTTGAGATTTGCTTTTTGTGTGTTTGTGTAATCTGTCTTCTTTCCAGGTCTCCATGGTGGAGAGGAAGTCCTGTTGCTCAATCCACATTTTTTCAATGTATAATTTTATCATCCTGATTGTCTATACTGTAATTTCACTATGTTGGTTTATTCTGCACATACGACTTTCTTTCCATCCTGGGAGAGGGATCTCAGCCTTGAAAAAGTGCCATTTGAAAATTGATTTTAAATGCCTATCTGCTCCCTAGTCTTGTATATTCATATATAAATGTACTACAAAATGCCCCAGCAAGATAAGTTAGCAAGAGAAGCTAAGACGAGTTACACTCATCATAGGATTTGTCACACCTTAAACAGCGACTTTACACCATGGCTGAAAAGCAGTTCTTCGCTGCCCACTCTTGTTGAACGTTTCAAACTGTCACCAACAATGATGTCACAGTGTACTGACATACCAAGAAGTACACTTGTAGATCACTGCAGCAAGGTGATCAGCAAAAACAAGACTTTTGAAGAGTAACTGCACCCAATAATCTTGCTTGCTCTGTCAACTTGTGGTGACTGCATGCTCTGTGCGGTAGGATGTCTCACTATGCCTGGTCCATCTCTTGTAAATGTGTTGACTCACTGTTTCGTGCTGGTTAATGGTTGAGTCATGCTTTCGCTTTAATTCCCAGAAGGCAGCCACGGTAATGTTGTACATCCTTTTATCAACCCACTTTCTGAGTGTGTGTGTGTGTGTGTGTGCAGATACTTGAAATTGATACTTGATATAAGTAGATATTTTGTGTGCATGCTATACTTTGTATCTGCAGTCTGTGGGAGCTCACAGAGAAACTGCTCGCAGTGTGTTTAAGTTTGTGTTTTATGAATCCACACTATCCCACACTACCCTCTGCGTCTTATCCATTAATCACAGCGTATCCGTACGTTTCTGCATAGCAACTTACAGTACACTTCTGATGCTGTTAGATAAGCAGATTGTTAGTCATGATATTGGGCTTAATGGGACATTCAAGCGCCAATTTTAAACCTGAACCCTATCGTTCTAATGTGGGGAAAGATGTGAAAATCCGTATCTAAGTCGCCATCCCTGCATCATTCTGCAAGTACAACTTGTATTTAACAACTGACATCTCATTATCAGGGACAAACAGCCCCTAAGGGTAGACACACACACACACACACACTGTTCCATTAGCTTATCCCATTTAATTACAGAAGGGGATTGAACTGAGAGAATCTGGTGTTTTGTATTCATTTGATCTACGCCCAAAAGAGCCACTGTAGTAACTTGTAATGTGTGAATACACACATTTTGGGCAAATATTTCACTAGATTGAAAAAAATGTCATTAATAAGTAACAGTAACATTGTTTGTTCGCATACACCTCAGTTTACCTGAGCACATTAAAGGGAAACTCCGGTATTTTTAAACCTGGGCCCTATTTTTTTTTTTTTTACACATTTTGGGGTCTAAATACTTACCATTAATTTTGGAATTGGTCCAGTAGATCGCCTCCGCTGGCATCTGTGAATGGGCTGCAATGTAATCCTTGCAGGCAACTGGACCCGTGAAAAGTCCGTCCACTAAAAGTGCTTGTTTTTGCCTCTGACAGGCTCAGATTGTTATTCGAAGTGTCTGACAACATTATGGAAAGGATCCTTACAGAGACAGACTGTTTGTTAATGAGTAAGATCCTTTTTGTTTAACCAGAAACAGAAAGTCTCACTAGAGGAAAAGTCTCGCTCTGAAATCTTGCGAGAGTTTGAGTTGTTACAGGAAGACAAAAGGATCTTACTCTGTGTGAAGGAATGTGAAGCAAACATGTAGCTTTCAAATTCTTCCAAAAATCAGCGTTTAAAAATGTTTTTATCAGGAAAGAACCAGCTTAAATGGATTTAAAGGACCAATGTAGTCTGATCTACAATCAGGTCAAAACTCCCATTTACTTACTCCCATGTATACCACATGAAGCAAATGAATGCAGTATATCCGTTGCTATCTGGTCACCAGAGATTAAATATGGATGGATTACTGAAGGGTCAGGGAGCTCCTTAGCAGAGCCTGTGATATATGACACTGTGTGCCTGTGACTATTAACATTTCCTCGATAGAGGATTAAATTCCTTCTCAAAAACATCTTTACTTTGAAGATAAGAAGCCATTCTGATATCTCTGTGTGTCTGAGGGTGTGCTAGGTGGAACTGGGGGCCTCTGAGGCATCTAAGTTTGCGCTTGAGAGTATTGGTGTCACACACAAAAAAAAAGATTTCCAAGGAAACCTTTGCCACCAGTTATTACAGTCAAGTTGTTTCAATTACTGGTATTTGAGACTCAATGGCTGGGTGAAAGTAATTCATCACTGGACTTACCCACAGTCTTACTTTGATACCGCATTCTCTTATCTGAAGGTATGTTGCAGCAGTTATTTCTGATCCAATTCATCCTCAAACAAACTGCTTATTTTCCCTTCCATTCAATCTGCTCAAGTCTTGCTGTTCTGTCCACCAGCAGTGGGTTGTTTTTATTAAAAAAGAATTAGCTGGGTTGAGTGTCCTCTAAATTTCCTGAATTTACTGGCAGCTGCCTCAAACCATATCAATATCCTTTAGCCAAACATATCAAGCCACCAGATATTTGAGTGTGTGTTGGTGAGTAGCAGCTTGCTGAGCTCAGGTTAGTGCCAAATAGAAAGAATAAAAAATAAATAAAATACTGCCAACAGCTAGGATTAGCTGGCTCCTTTATATAGTATTTGGTGTGAAGGCTAGCTAAGTGGGATGCAGTAATTTGGAAGTCATCCCTGCTCGTAAAGCAGATGGCTAAACCTTAACTAGCCTACTGTAGGTTTGATGTAAAAGCAAAGTAATTGTTTATGATGTGTAACTTTAAAATTAATTAGGTAAAATTAGGAAACAAAACTACACAAAAGTACCCAATATCTATATAAAGAACTCATACACCTATTTAAATCAGAATTTAGAAAAGTAACATGTCATTTTAGTAGTTAAATGTTAGTGAATGATCATTTCCAAATCAAAAAACGAATTAACAATTTCGAGTGATCTTAACAGTAAACATGGATAGTGTCAGACACTGAAGAGAAAGACAGAAACATGTCAGATAGTATTAAAAGAGGACTTCTCCATCAGTTTGAGAATGAAAGGAAATGGTGAAAGTAAGGCTTTTACTTTGTTAAATGGGACCACCACCACAGGAACTGAGGAGAAAGAAAAATACAGAAGAAAATCCACCTATAAGATTGCTATTGCAGTTATCAATATAATGATTGGCAGTTGACCCTGATCTGTCATGTCTTCAAGCCAGGAAAAAATGGAGGGCCTCCCTCCTCCAACATGGTGATTAATCTTTACACTGAGACTCGTGTAAGTAACATTAATTCCGTTCAAGGACACATTTACTTTTAAACACGTAAGTGACATGACAGTATTTCATACATGGAAGGCAGAACTAACGCATATGGAGGTGAAATAAAAGGTTTCCACACCACAAAGAGTCACAGCCTGCAATTCCAAAATAACTGACAAAACAAACACACACACCATCAATGTAACCTCCTCAGTTTAGATAATTTGACTCAAAGACCTCCTGAGGGAATGAGGTTGACTGAATAGCAGCCTATACAATGCTGAACCAGAAAATGTACCCATAGCTATCACATGCTGTGTAGCATTAATCTGTGTGAACAGATGGCACGCGCTAACAAGCTAGGCTAAATGTAGCTACTGTTGGCATGGGCCAAGACTGATCTCTGACTTCCTGATCCCAAGCCTCTTAATTAAATGCACCATTTAATCTATTCAGTTTCCAGTCCGTCTGCTGCTCCAAAAAACAACGGCGTTCATCACTGATGACCTGCTCCTCCTGGTGATTACTACTGAAGCAATTAGAATGACAGCAAGCCTCCTATTTACAGGCAGTGTTTTTTAAGAAATGATCACCATCATGACCAATGATTATTTTGTTGTTGATGATGACTATCAACAATATGTCATCTTTTCTGTCATATTTCATTACAAAAAATAATAATAAAGCATACAATGAAAACTGCCAGAGAGCCATATATCTTGAGGTGCTTAAGATCCTTTATCCATCCTGGAGATACACTGAGCCTCTTGGTATTTAACAAATATCAACTATACAGCACTTGGTGTCAGATAGCAGGACATGGCGCTCACTGATTGACTACCCTTATTTGAAATATCTACAAGCTGTAGCTGCTTACTGAGCTGTCCATGGTTCTGATTTACTCTTCAGCACAAACAAAGGTTGTATGGAGCTGGCAATGGTCCTGAAATGTCTACTTCAAGCTGTACCTGCATACTGTAACTGCCCATGGTGCTGATTTACTTTTCATCACAAACAGTGGTTACATAGAGCTATCCATGGTCCTGAAATGTCTACTTCAAGCTGTAGCTGCTTACTGAGCTGTCCATGGTGCTGATTTACTCTTCAGCACAAACAGAGGTTGCACGGAGCTGTCAATGGTCCTGAAATGTCTACTTCAAGTTGTAGCTGCATACTGTAGCTGCCCATGGTGGTTAAGAACCTTCCAATATTTATTTGGTGGAATCTATTGGCAGTTTTGCTAAAACATTACCACCAATCTTACACTAAATGTACACATACGTATGGAGAGAATGGCTGAGTGATACAGATCAGTCAGAGAGTATTACAACAAGGGTTGTTTTGGCTGTGTGCTTCATCAGATTTGAAATGGAACAATGCCTATGACAAAGTGCTGACATGCAGCTTTAATTTGAGGGTGTTTACATCCACATCTAGTGAAGAGTCTAGGAATTGTAGCCCTTTTTATACATAATCCCTTGTGCGCTAAAAAGGTCTCCCAAGGGCTCTGAGTCCTTCATGGTTCACTCAACATGGATGTGAACACCCCCAAACACACACTTACTATAAAACTCAAAGCCAGCATTTTACCCTCATAGTATTTTTTTCATTTTAAATCTAGTGTGGTGGAGCAAAGGAAGAAGTATTCTTTCAATGATATTTAGTCAAAACTGATGTTTTATCTAACTTTGTCTGTTATAACATTTTCAGTATCTTCTTGATATAACTGTGGGTGTTATCTTCACTGTATGTGTACTATTCTAATCTATAGGTTTTTCTCTGCTGCTGCAGTCACCCACTTTTCCCAATGGGAGCATTTAAGTTTCCTCATTTGCTGCCCATAATCTCAATGTCTTGTAATGGAGTCCTGTATTTAGACTAATGTCTGCATGACACATCTACATGTATTGTGCATAATGATTAAAGTGAATCAGATTGATAATTTAAAAGATTGACCATGACATGTAACTCTTTGTTCATTATCTTAATGCTCCATTTATTACAACCACAGCTGCAAGTCTTGAGAAGGCAGGGGTGGTCTGCATTGTTTTTGTCATGGTGTGGACTCTTTGTTGTTTTCTAGTCTTGTGTTCTCTAGTCCGTTGTGTTCCCGCCTCCTGTCTCTGCCCTCAGTGTTTTCACCTGTATTCTGTTACCCACCTGTGTTTTATTACCTTGTTAGTCTCTCTCCTTTATAAGCCTGTGTTTTCCCTTCGTGCCCTGTCGGTTCATTGTCGCGTGGGTCCTGTCTCTTTGTGCTCTCAGCCTATGTGTGAGTATAATAAACTGTTTAAACGCTGTTCGCGGTCTGTGCTTGGGTCCTTCACTTACCTTCACCCGTGACAGTTTTTAACTCTTATTTAACCTGACAAGTTGAGAATGCACTGTTAGTTGTGGAAATGGCCTAGGGGAAGATGTTTCAAAGAGATACAAACACACACATAGACTGCACATGTACAAATTCACACATAGATTTGGCACACCAATGCAGTGTTGTATACTGTATGTAATGTCTCTATATATAATAATAATCTTATGTACCTGATAGTTTTACAAGAGTTACCTTGCTCGAAAGTAATGAGACTGAAAGGAGACTGGGCTGCAGAGTAATTAACCACTTAAAGTATTCTATTCTTTCACATTGTGCTCTCCAGCATTGTCTTTGGCAGTGGATTGTGGTGCTTATATTTTATGCCAAGTATTTCCTGGTTTTTCTCATGATTTTATACCATGCAGGTAAGAGTTTATTCAGTCCAACTAGAATAAAATAATGTTCAACACAACCTCTTGGTGTGCGATAAGAGCCTGTAATCAAAAGACAAAACTATCTGTGAGCTTAGAAAACATCTTATCACCCTGATCTGTGTTTAGTGTGTTCCAAGAGTCATAAAGCAAGCAACTTGAAAGATAAAATCGTGGCAACATTCAAGGGGTTTTTGTGCAAGACACTAAACTGACAACACATCATGCACAGTGGACGTGGCATGTTGGTTTGGCACAACATACAAATGCAGCTCTGCACAAAACACAGATCACACACATCGTCAGCATCCTTTGCTATCAGAGGCTGAGGACTCACAGGCATCTAGAGTTGCACGAACTCAGCAAGTCTGTCAGCTGTTCCGTAGGCAGAGAGAGGTAAGGATCCATACGGTAAAATGCTAACTGGGAGGCAATGAGGTGCAGGTAATATCTGGCTGCACTGTCTACAAAAGGGAACCTCACAATCATTTCAAATGGAAATACTACAAAGCAGCTCTCTCAGTTTATAAAACATTTTCCCCAGCACTGATGTTTCACACATCTCACTCTTGGGATTTTTTTTCCAGAAGCGCTACTGTACTGTCGGATTGTGTAATCTAAAGCAGTGTTTTATGGAGTGTGGGCCAGTTTCATAGATTGAATGCCATGTCTGGTGGTGGAACCCCCTGGTGACGACTGTGTTGCAATATTTATAATTAGCACTATGATGGCAGTGAAATCAGGTCCTGTATAGGCTGGAAAGCTTGACAAGGATTCCCCTCAATGTTACTGTATTATGTATTGCACTGAGATGGCTCATGTTAATAGGTATATTTATGTGCAACTCATCAGTAAAGCATTCACAATGGCTGATGTATCTCTAACACTGTCACACAAAGAGTTTACACAGACATTATGTTCAAGCTGTAAATGCAGTGTACAGACCTTATGCAAGAGCTGTCATGTCTCGTCAGTTTTGTTAAGTTCCATGTCTGTCGTGTTTCTGTTTCCTGTTCTGGCGTGTCTGTTTTGTTTTGGAAAGGCTATCCTTCCCTCTCGTTTCAGGTCCCTTGACTTCCTGCCACTGTGTGTTTCCCGCCTGTGTGATTGTCTGCCCCGCCCTGATTGTTTCCACCTGTTCCCCATTACCTCTTGTGTATATATTGCTTGCGGTTTCCCTGTCTCGTTGCCAGATCGTTGCCTCAGTTCATGTCGTTGCTTCAGTTCATGTTGTCATGTTATGCTCTTACTGAACTACTCTAGAAACCAGTTCATAGCCTTGGCTCCTAGCCTCAGTTCGTAGCTTCTGCTCATAGCCTCTGATCAAGACTCATGTCATGCGCTTGCCCTGCTACAAGAAACCTGTTTGGTAAAGAAATCTTTATCTTTATTAAAACCTCTTTAAAAGTCTGCCTGTTGCCTGCGTCCTGCATTTGGGTCCACCTGCTTTGACTGCCGGCGTGTCTGCCGGCGTAACAAGAGCAGAGCCAGAATTTAATCTGTGTGAAGTTACAGTGAGAATGAAATAAGCAAATGCTATGGTAAACATACTATATAAACTGACTGTAATCAACTGACCCTGAAAGCTGCTCTGTAACCTGCAGCAGAAAAAGCGAAAGTGAAATTGCCTGTGACATGATGCAACAACCTTCGAAATCATTCAGAATCATTCATGCTGCTAAGTGCTGGGATAGCCACTGCTCGTAGCTGCAAGCATGTCTTTGTCCATACAGAAAACATGGAATAAATAATTATGGCATTATTAAACAGTGTTAGAATTACCTGTTGGTTCTGAGTTTTCTGAAAAGCCAAAGCAGAAGATTATAGAATAACACCAGTGTAAAATACCCATTTCTTTGCATTTTTCCTAGCTTGAATTTGCAACTGTTAGTTGTACAGACACATGTATACGACGATTCAATGCATTGGTTCCCAACCTGGAGGTCCACCAAAAGGGTCACAAGATAAAACTTGATAAATCTAACAAGATAGGAAAGCAGAAAAAAGGAAATATTTCTGCAAGAAAAAAATAGAATAGAAAGAAATATGCAACCTGTGAAGAGGGATCATACGTAGAGGTCACAAGCCAAAAAGGTTGGGAAGCATTGATTTCAAATGCTATACAATAGAGAAGTTATTTCCTTTCATTCTTGCTTCTTATTTCTTGTTTATGAGACAGAAGTTGACATAGTCAGTCTGAATATACTTAATTCATGCATGTCCATTACCATAATGTGCAGACAGACAGAGGCAGTGGGATTGTAGGCAATGAGCCAGAAGCCTGTCTATATTGTGTCACGTTGACCCACAGTTATCTGTCCTGAACACAGTTCATTATCACCCAACATGTCTCACATCTGTCATGTCACCCACTCCTCCTGCTCACACCATCATACATGCACAGACACACAAGCATCCTCCCTGCTGGCCACCTAAAGCAGAATCTAGTGTCAGACGCGTCACGGGTGATTTTGAAGCAGCAGGTGTGCGGAGGGGGATCATGTGGGTGAGAGAGTCATTTAACTTACACGGGAGGGAAGGAAGGAAAGAAAAAAGAAAGAAAGAAAAAAGATTTAAGTGAATATCTACACTGGAAGACACATAACGCCTAACACTCTTACAAGATGACTTGTTGCTGCTGCAATTACACAGCAGATGAGCTGAATTTCTTGCCAAACAAACATTAAAAAACAATGACAACATACAAATCTATTCTAATGTAATCAACAACTTGTAATGGATTTAAGCAGGAACTTAAGAGCTACCAGCCAACCAAAGACTAATCCTATCTTGGCAAAGTTGCTGTGATTTTATCAACGGTGCCAACACAGTATAGCAGCACTAGTTGCTGTACATCAACAGAGCAATATCTTACTGTTATTTATGCCTTTATGTCTATTTCAGAGGTGTAAATGCCTTTAAAATACATATAACAGTATTGTGGTGGATGAATGTGAATTGCCAGAACATTTATAAATTCAATATATCAAGAAAATGTGAATTGTAACTCTGGATGAAGTCAAAAAAGACTTGTAAACAATGCTGTCATATATTGTTATATTTTATAAGCTAACTTGTGTAACATTGTTAATGTAGCAGTACATTTTGGTATGTAGGGGGTTAAAGGTTAGAAATGTAGCATGGCAAAAGCATTTACTGTTTAAAACCACTTCAAATCACTGCACAGAGGCTAAAATATAGGTAATATGGTCCATTTTTCCAGGACCTGTTAAAAGCCTGGATGGTGCAAGCTGTAAGCAGGAGAGAGTTTGCTGGCTGATGCCAGAGTAACGAGAGTCTGTTCAGATGAAATAAAAGCACACCTGTTCCAGGTTTGTAGAGGATGAGAAACATTTGATTCTGGATATGTTACAAAACGGAATGGAACAACAATGGGATAACTGTAATCATGCCCTTAACTTGACCATCAACAAGGCTTAAGACCCTATGTCAGGCCACCAAGGTCTTCTCTAACACTTAGGTCAGTGTTATTCAGCTGCAAGGGAGGGTCAAACTGGGAATCGTGTGCAATTTTCCCATTTATTAAGTGTTTTGCTTGGAAGCACATACAAAAAAAGATGAGGACCCGGGATTTAACCCTGAGGTACACCGTTTTTGAGCGTACCTATTTTAACTGAGCAAGTTTGATTTGAGACATAGGCTCAAACTAGTCAAGAGCAGAAACAGTGACGCTCAGTCATTTGAAAAATTATAATAAATAAAGTGATTAATGGTATGGGGTGAGCAATATGGATAAAATGCTTGAGCACAGTATGTAATTTTCTGTGATAAAGAAATTCAGTCGAGAAATTATTTATGGATAAAACAACCAGAAAAAATGTCTAATCAAATCAATCAAGGTACTTCATCACATTGTTGCAAAAATCATTTTTAAAAAACAATCTCACTGATTTGCAACAATGCTCACAATGGCCCATTACCAGCTATTTCAGAGATATTAAGGGGAGACAGGTACAGCACGGCAAAATCTCAGATGATTGATAAATTTATATAGAGCTGTGTCGCCAAACCATAGTTGATAGCTGATCAATAGCCACACTAAGATCCAATAAAACCTACACTGGAAACGAATGGTGACTTTGGTCTGTAAGACCAGTGTATGAATCAATCAATGAGTTCAATCAATTATCTTTTTTATCACTAAAAGGGATCCCCATGAACATAAATTACATAATATAGATTACTCTATCAACACAGACTCTCTGCTACTCATTTTCAGCATAAGGTTGAGCCTTTCTCCAGTTGAGGTCATCTGATAGGTTCAGTATGAGTTTCAGCTGATGGTTAGGTTAGTGATGGAGAAAGAAAAGAGGGGTTGTCTTTGTGTACTCCCTTCAGACCCACTGATAGCATTTTAAAGACGTATTGTTTTAGCTGATAACGAGCACACGCACGCACATAATTTCACCTGCAGAATCAGTCCAGATGTCACAGCTTCCTATAAGGCCTGCCTCGCCTCTCCGCTGCTAATAGGAAATGTTCCCTAACATCTGCGGTCTCCATTCCTCTCGCTGTCTCTCTCTCCTACTCTCACTCTGTCTGTCTCTGAGCAGTAGAATAAATTGAATTAGAGCTCCACCACCCACTCCGCAGGATCCTGCAGCCCTCTGTCAGATAGCTAAACAGAGAGAGGAAGAGAGAGAGGGAGTTGCAGAGAGATAAACAGAGGGCAAGAAGAAAGATCCGTGTACTAAAAATCCCCCCTGCCCCTATAAAGAATAAAGAACAGTCCTTACAGCCTCTTTGCTCCCCTGTACTACAGTCTGATAAGAGTCAACACAGTTTTTCTTTTTAAGAGGGTTGTGGGGGTGAGAGAGAGACAAAAAATAATGTGAGAGAGAGGAAAAACAGAGAATAAGAGATATATTGCTTCTGCCTCACCTCAACCTTCACTATACACGCCATTATAGAATGAGAAGTGATCTAAGTGATCTTTCATTATCAAGATAGCAACACACACAAACACAAACCAAGTCATTACCGTGGACCAGATGTTTATCCTTAAGTTCTGTACACTTTCAATGCTATTCATTTGGCACTGACGCCACTACAGCAAATTAAATCCCAAAAACTAAGTGGAAGTCAGGAGTAGCTTTAAAATACAACCTCCTCCTTCATCCCTGTTTTACATGTCCCGGTAAAAACTCAAAAGACTATAACACAAATGCAATGCCATTCATCCTGAACCTAATGGCACTGCAAACCACTCCTTTTAGACATAAATAGGACGATAAACACAAGTAAAATGGAGTGAAAATCACCAGTTTCTCTCCCTCACTAAGTCACCCACCCTCTTTTTCTAGAGCCAGGGAATGCATTTGCATAATGCCTCCATATCCACGGGCCATTAGCACCAGCATGAGTGGCTCGTGTGCATAAATGTATTGCCTTGATCAATCAATGCGAGCTACTGTACCGGCACAAACCGATGGAACTCCAATCCAGCAAAAGATAGAGCCACGGGAGAGAAAAAAAACAACATGTAATGACATGTCCCAGTCCAAACTTTGAGACATAGATTAAACTCCACAGACCCTCATTGGATAAAGGGTTGATTTAAATGGTAATTTGATATAATTTCTACTGATTTACTGTACATTATAATTAAATTGAATAACTTCTCATTTGTTGAGGACCCCATAGAACCCTTTGCAAGGACCTGTGTCCACTGATCTGAAAGCAGATGTCATTGTCTTCAGTGCAAGTGCTCAGGAAAGAATGTGTTAAGGTGGTATTTGCTTTGATAAAAGACCACGATAGTGCATACAGTCATTACTAATTTTCAAAGACATTCTCAAGTCACATACACACTCATGGGAAACTTTCCATGGTCAGTTGCTTCCACTTTACTTGACTAAACCAGACACCAGTTCACAGAGTCAGCAACATCATACTGTACAGACTACATTATAGCATATCCCACAAACAAAACTGTTTATATCATTTATTGGGAGAAGCTCATTGATGTCATGTTTTTTAAGACCTTGCTATATTTTGTGCATTATTCCCCTCATAAAGAATACATCCCAGCAAAAGGACCAAGCAGAATATAAAACCCCAAAATTCATGAAACAAAGAATCAATAGATTTTTCTGTGTGCCCAAAAGGCTTCCACTTTTTTTGAGATCCAATTTCATTCTGTGGGCTGGAGGCACAGAATATATATATATATATATCTCATGAGCTAACCTTAACATTGAGATGTTCGGCCATACAAACTGTGACAGGCAGAGGCAATCGAACCTCAAGATTTTCAACTTCACTGTATAGTGTCTGTTTCCTGCTCCATCAGGAGCTATCACGTTTACAGTAACCGAGGTCCTCTTGCTGCCAGGACAGCTCAGAATATGCTTCCACAAATACAAAGAGATTAGAAAAGTACAATGGATAAAAATCCTTCAAAGTCAGTAAACAATAAATTGTTAAACTACAGTGTTTGCTCTGAAAAGGGGCATTTTTACAATTTTCACCTATCTAATAGTGTCTGATATTTAAAATAAATATGATAAGTTGCTATTTGAAATTAAAACCACAAATAATGAGGCCTAAACAAGTTTTACTACAACATGTATGCAAATGATTGTTAATATCAAATTACACAAAGTCCATGTGTAGGAGAATGCTGAATGACTAACATTGACTGAAATACACTTGAAAGCACCATGTGTTTTTTATTGTATTATTAGAGTAGTGTTCAGTTGGACTGCAATGTACTGGACCCTATTCAATTCACTGGTGTCGCGTATCCAATATCGTATGTCAGGACACGCGCGTGCACGCACACACGCACCTGTCATCATTTGAAACTGACAGGTGATAAGTGAGACTTACACACGCACTCACCCACACGCGCACACAAACACATACAGCGGCCAATGCGAAAGCTCCATCATCATCTAGATTTGTGCCAACAAGGTAGGCTACAGGGCTGGGGTTCAGTTACGCACGCGCGCATACACACACACACACGCAAACACACACACACACACACACACACAACGCAACAACTCAGATGCATCTTATATTTATTTGTGCTGTTTTTGCGGATTCAAATTGCAGTTCACAGTCGCATAGGTTAAGTATATAACTCTATCACATAGTCTACACACTAACAGGAACACACCAACCCAGTAGGCTACACAGTCTCTCCTCATACTGTCTCTCTCTTTCTCTGTACAGGTGCAGTTTGTGGCGCACAAAAAGGGGCAGAGGCGCAGTGTCTTGTGCTTGTGTGCCTTAATAACTAGCTATCCTTCTAGGCTGCTAAATTTATCCTGTAGCTGTACATCACCATTTGAGTGGGTTTACGGTTGCTGAAGAGACTAGCGCGCGCGTGGACAAGTTCGCTTTCCCTCGTGGCCCTAACACGCGCTTCTCCGTGCGCGCGCGTACACACACTCACAGCAATCAACTGGATGAAGAGCTGCTGAAATTTAGCCTTCTGAAACTAGCCTGCGTCTGGGTCCACCAACCACGGTCTCGGGCGCGAGGGCGCCCACAAACACACACACACAGAGCTTCTATAACTTCTATCGGGCTCAATTTTGACCTTGCAATGTTCTCAGTGCTGTTTTTTTCAATATACAGTAGCACCTTCTCTCTACCCTACACCAACCCCGCTATACAAATACACTCCCCCCGCCCCATTTCAGCATTCAGACTAAATGTCTATAGGCTACAAGGAAATCTAGAAATAACTCTATCTGCCCCTTTTTAGCCCTCAGTAACCACCATTCCTCTGCTCCAACAGACGCAGTCAGAAAGAAAGAATTAGGCTAGAAGAAACAGGGAGTCATAGATAGGCGGGGGAGGGGNGGGGGGGGGGGACTAAGCCGTCATTTTGCATAAAAAAAGAAATATAGTTTGAACTTTACCTCTATCCGGACGTTACGGCTCCTTATCTCACCGAGTGTCAGGGCGCAATTATCTTCCCAAATCCCATAATTAGAATGATAATGGTGATTATAGTTGTAACTCCACACAAATAGGTTCCAGATAAGATAATATGCCCCATATACGTATATATCAAGGTAAGTGGCCTATGTGTAATATCCTTTGGGTGGCTGTAAATTCCGTATAGGTTTATAGTTCAATCCTGTCTTCCAGAGGGGTGCGTCCGTTTTGCATTCTCACAGCGCCCGACGACTACATTCTCCTCTTCTCCCTCCTCTCTTTCTCTCTCTCCCCGTCCTTTTCTCCCGATTTCATCCCTCCATCCGTGGGGTGAGGGAAGAATCCCATCCGAGAGAAACTGAAATGATACCCCCCTCCCCTTCAACCGCTTCTTTTCTTCTCTCTTTCTACTCTTCCTCCCGGCAGTGCCTCCTTTCCCTCTTTCCCGCCGGTCGCTGTCCTCGTGCAGGTGAAATGGGAAAAATTCCACTAAAAGTAACAAAAAATATCCCAGGCAAAGGGAAGGAAAAGTCTAATTATTCCAATAGAAATCCCCGCGGGTTAGGCAGAGTTTGTTGGTCCTGCTAAAAATCCACAGTAGTACCTTTCCTGATTTGTTGGAGACCGTTAAACCTGTTCAGTAACGGATTTTTGGATTTTCACTTCATAGTCGCGAGCTCCTAGATCTCCCTCCCTCTCTCTCTCTCTCTCTCTCTCTCTCTCTCTCCCTCTCTCTCTCTCTCTCTCTCTCTTTCTCTCTCTCTCGCTCGCTTGCTCGCTCTGTCTCAGAGTCGCTCACCCTCTTCGACTCTGTGCTTCTCCCCTGCAGTCTGGAGTAGAATAGAAGAGAATAGAAAAAATAGAATAGCCTACAATATAATAAATAAAGAGGAGGTAGGCTAACGTCCGGTCACTCACACCGGAATGTTAACGGTAGCCTCCAGTCCCGTTGATCATCCGGTCCTCCCGCCGGTCGCTTCTCCCGCACATTTAATCCACACAGCATGACAATTGTCAGGTGTGCTCAAATACAACACTACGACTTCCTGGTGCAGTTTTCAAAATAAAACCCATCTATTGGGTACCTATTGTGTTACGAATGCGTAATGGTATGTCTGGCCTTCGTCCATACATTATTTGAGCACAAATATCACACCATAGGGGCACGTGATTGGTCCAGTTGTGTCTGTCTGGGTTGGCCCAACTGCCCCAGGGCCCCAGATTTTCAGGGACACCAAAATCTCCAGATTCACTGTACCTATATGTATGTATGTATGTATGTTGATGATTAATTGCATATATGTTTAAGGATATGCACCACAACATTACAACATCAACTGACACTGAAATGGCCAGGTCCTGCATTATTACCTTATCTTAGGACCATGTCTCATACAAGGGTCCTGTGTCAAAAAACTGTTTTAATCCTTTCATTATTCAAGTTTATATTGTGCTCCCATGCTATTTCTATACAAATGTGTTCAGTTTGAATATTCTAAAGTGACAGTAGGCTATAAGATACATACACAATGGACCAAAAGATGATGGTGGTGCCGGGTGTCAAAAGGGACCGACGGGCACCAAAATGGGTTAATCTGGCCAATGCGTTTAGACAGTGAACTAATGATTAGTTAGTTTAAATAGGGTAAGGGTGGCATATTTTTAATTAACTTTTAGTGTGTTGCACAAGGGTTTACCATAAAGAAAGCATAAAGGCTACCTAGTAATTTATATAGATTATAAAAATAAAACTCTGTGGTCAAACAACTGATGCCAAGACATAGTTCATGCATCTAGTAGCCTAACCATGTCGTGAAAATTACTCAAAAACAAATTGCTTAACAAGACAGAGAGAGAGATATTTATGTGGGTGTGGTGACCCCAGCTTGAACCCAAACCCAAACCTATATCATTACTTTATCATTAAAAATAACCAGGCTTTTATTTTGAAGTACAAATCACCCTATTTCCGGACTGCGCCTTAATAACCCTGTCTCCCTTGACGCAATTTAAAGCTTGCTGCATGGAAGTTGTTGAAAACCCTCTTACTCCCTGTATCGCGCACTGTAGCAGCCTACACACTGGCTGCGCGATCTGTTAGACGGTTCAGGGGCACAAATTAAACTTAGAAAAAACTGGGCTGTTGTTTTTTTTGAATCCGTCGTCGCCAGATTCTGATTCCGTCCAATATAGCACCGTAACACCAGATATATAGCCCACCACCGCACGAGATTACATTCTCTCAACCATCTCTGCTCTGGCTTTTGAGAAGGCGTTTCTCTACGTTAAGGAGGATGAAGTCCTACAGAATGAGAGAGTGATATGAGCTACTGGTTCTGTATCTCTGTCTCTTTCTGCTGTTAAACAGAATATTGTGAACAGCTTGAGGAAGAGATGAACAGGGAGAGGAGGGGGAGTAGCGAATAAATATATACTTTGTGAATGGGCTTCATCATCATGCCAAAATGTCATGGCTAAAAAGAGAGGTAAAACACTGATTTGATTTGATTTTTTCAATTAAGAATGTTTTGGGAGAAAATGATCATTTTTCGTTTAAGGTGTGGGAATTACAACATATCAATGTGCCTCCAAATGGGTATTGTAAGGTGTGGTATAACAACTAAAGGTAGCCTAAAGATAAAAGAAAATGCAAATAATGGTTTGATGTGCTACAACAAAAATTATATTTTGTAACACATTGTCTCCAGATATTTAGATTTAGAGAAGGTGAAGATTGCAATTGATATCAGATTCAGGAGTTCACAGGGGTTTATAAAGCTGATGCATCTGATGTCAAACATCTGAGGGAGCGTAAGGGAGCAGTTTCTGCAGGGCACTGATGAGCCTGATGGTGGTCTGTTGGAGCAGAGACTGGAAGGTCTACGGTTTGGGTCTGTGGACCAGGAGGGAATTTCTGAGGGTGAAGTGAAAAAAATGATTCTCCCTCCATTTCCTAGCAAGGGAAACATAACCCTGTCAGGATCTGGACTTTTAGTGTTTTGATGTGGACTCTTTGTCGTTTCCTGTTTTATTTTGAAGTTTGGTTTGTCTTGGTTTCTCTGTGTTTCTGTTCTAGTGTTTTCCCCTAGTGTTGATTGTCTGAGTGTCCTCACCTGTTCCCATTTACTCACCTGCTTCTGGTCCCCTCGTTAGTCTGATCCTTATTTATACTGGTCCCTGTCGTTTGCGCTCTGTTGGTTCATTGTCATTATGCACGTCTTATGTCTGCTGCTAGTGTTTAGTGTGTTTTGTTGTTCCCTGGATTCCATGAGTTTTCATGCTTCAGTATTATTTGGATTTACCAGTGTTCACCTGCTGGTCTACCTGCCAGCACGATATAAGTTAGGTTAAATAAACCTTTGATTCAACTCCTGCCTGCCTGCGTTGTCTGCGCTTGGGTCCTCTTTCTGCTGCCACGTGACAAACCCTGCTGCTTTGTGAATGCATTTCAACGTGGAGCAGGATGTTCCTGGCAAAGAGCATGCATTTTTGAATCACTGTCTCTTGGTAATATATGATGGAATTATTGTGAAGAAATTTTCCTTCTTTAGGCTAAAGGTACTAGTACACAGGGGTTCCCCAGGTCACATTTGGGAATTTGTAAACCTAAAAGTATTGGGTCATATACTGTTTCTTTCAGAGCAATAGTTCAGTTCTCTGTCAGGGTGCAGCTGTCCTGATAAGAGTGGCCCCATCTCCCAGTAGACCAAGGTCGTTAGCCATAGACAGCACTATGCTCCAGATGCCACACTGATATACTGGCTCCTCTGTGTGTCCACCAAGGTATGCAATGACAGTTGCTTGAAATAACATACAATGTGACTTGCATTAACATAGGTAGGCATAGTTTATCATTTATAATCCAATACCCAATAGAATCTTCACACATCTCAAGCTGCAGAGTTAAATACTCCTCTCCAAGGAGTAACCTTCAGAACTGGGTGGCAATACAGTGTTTAATGCTGTTCTCTATTCTCCTCGATCAAGCTTCAATAAATGCTTCTGCGTAAGACATCCAGGTCTCCTGAAACTTCTTCACTCACGAGTCAACCAGTTTCCTGATTTCCATCACAATTCGCCACCTTGGAATTATAAGGTTCCGTCTGCGTTCTGAGTGATTTTGAGATATTGACCTTCAAAGTTTCTGCGTTCCCAGCAGCGATAGGGATAGAACCTTTTTGTTTTCTAAATAAAAAGTCAAAAAATGCATACAACTTAAAACACCTCACATAATGTCAATAGGTTGTCACAGAATAAGAATATGAGAATAACTCAATTTTGACAAAAATGTCAGATAGAACCTTATAATTCCAAAGTGACGAATTATGTATGACCTAAAACTACATTTGTGGTTCATTGTACAATCTTTATTTTGGTCTCCTTACAGTCAGTGAATTGGTTCATCTTGTTGTTGCCATTAACCTGTAAAGTATTGGTACGGTTGGGATTAGACTGTATAAATCATCAGAAGGTTGCTGGGTCACCTACTTTCAAAGAGTTGAGAGAATCTTACAAGTGGCATGAATGGCCTGCATGCCATCCTTTAACAAAAGCCAATTTAGATTTGTGTTGGACAGCGTAATGTAATGAATCTTTAATGGAAGTTAAATTAAAGTGTGTATCTCACGTGGGATTAAATGTTTTTAATTAAAGTTTTTGGTGCTAAATTGCACAATTCCACTGCTGTGCCTCAAAACAACACGACAGAATGACTGATAATCGGTTTCACTAATAAAATGCATCTACTATTCTGGAGAAGCTAAAGGGCCCTCAGTTAAAATTGTGATCAGTGGTTTTTTGATTGATATTGATTCAATTTGATATTTTTTGTTTCATGAGAGTGAATCCAGACGATACATGTATGCTAGTTAGCAGACAGGTTGTTAATAAATAATTTATATTTATTTTTTCTTTCATGTCATTATTTCTCTGTAAAATGTGACCTTGTTTGAGCTAAACGCAGTTAGGAATCCTGCTACATGTGGCCAGTGTTGCCTCAGCGCCACAGAATGATTGGTCATGACAATAAAGCTGCATAATCTTAACTTAAGGCTACTGCTGCTGCCAATCAGTTTATTGATTAGCTCTTAACAGCTGTTACAGTCATTGAGACATTGGCTGCTGGGATAGCTCCCTACTGAAATCACTATTAATTTGTTAGCTGCGCTCTCATGTGACCTATTGAGAATTGGTTAACCATTTAAAGCCTAATCAGGCATTTTTTTTTCAAGTTGTGTCTTGATTCAATGATATAATCAACCCTTAAATACCATTTCGTTATGGTTAAGGGACATTTGGAAGCAATAAATGCTATTTTATTGTTTTACAGTTGATAGAATTGTTGATCACCAATATTCATTTTACAGTTATATTTACACTGGGAACTGCCTAGACCTGCATTCTGCTAATTGCTGCAACTAGCCACCTAAACTGGATCCACTTTCTCATTTGCCCAAGTGGTCCTGTGTCCTCCTACAGTACGGTAACATGCATGCTTCTCCCCAGTATGGGTTATAGCTCAAAATAGACAACGTAGGTTCACCTATGGTTGTATCCACTGTATGAGCTGTAGTAAGCTATACAGCACACTATTGTTGTTGAAGTTATTGATTTGCCTTGAGATGTGGTGGATATAGCAGACATAAACCACCAAACTGATCCCCTGACTTTTCATCTAGCTCCACAACATGGTGAAATAATTGTAATTTATCTGGTAAAATATGGAATAACGAATGGTGGGTACTGGATACTGTTGTCAGTTAGATCATCTATTAAAGCTGATAGATAAAAGAAAATCCGTCCTAGGTCAGAAATAACTTATGACATTTCTATGAGCTTCAACAAATCAGCTTAGATCTGTGAACACACATGGAGGTATCTGTTATAGGGGAATTTATGGGACAGACATTGGCTCACAAAATTGGATTTAAAGTAGACTCTCAGCACATGCTAAATCCTTAAACCCTATTTTCCTTTCTAAAATGTACCCCTATTTCAGTGGAAGGCGGTCATTGTGGTGGCGGCGGCGTCTTGGCACCACAACTACCATAGCTCACTAGAGAACAGTCAATGTCAACAATGTGTCCTTTCTTATTAACCTAAAATCATTCTAATCTACGGTTTATAAATCTCATAACATGGGGCTTGCTCTTAACAAGCACAGTGTCCCAAGCGGTCACTGACCAATGCTCTTGACACTCTAAGCCACTTAAACTGTAGGCTTCCAGTGGTGCTGATCAGTGCATTGATTGTCTGATCATCTGGAGACCATTTTGGAAACAGTGGTAAGACGGAAATAATTGGGTGGCTGGATAGAAATCCCCTCAGTGAGACTTGGATCAGTGATCAGAAAGGTATCAGTAACCAATTCAAGATAAGGTCTGATGGACTGTAAGGTTGTATACAATTTGATGACAATTATTTTATTCTTTCAAAACATTTGCTTTAAAATACTAGCGTTTTACAACATTCTTAACCTGTTATAACATCATGGTGAATCTTGTACATCTTTACCAATATTGACTGTACATGACTGTAATTATTGCTAGCCCATAACCTGTAGATGTCAATGTGGACTTTTAGAGCAAATCTTTTCAATTATCTTTACTTGCCAGCATTTGATTGGGTCAGACATAGAACTGGCTGCCACTAAAGCCATAAAATCCCCAACCCTGGTAGTGTTTGTGTCATTACTCTGTCCACTGAGGCAAAATCTGAAGATGGGAACACAAAGGCATTGTCAGTATCAACATTAAGCTGCTGAAGCTTTAACCCTCTGTCACTCCGGATCAAGCTATTGATTAGCTGTTATGGCTATTGCAGACGGCAGCAGGTCATATTGGCTGAAGTCCACAGATGAGTGGTCAGGAAAGTACACACTCAGCAATGAGTTAAAGCCTTAATCCAGGATATTTTCCATTGCATCTCTTACCTCTGCCTTAATTTTAGTGGGATGTAATGGCCTCAGAAATAATATTCAGAGCATGTAATTGTTCTGAAATATTTGGGGAAACAATACTGGTCTCACTAGTTGTCCCTGTCCAGCTATTCAGTGAGCTAAACACTTGACCCAATAAACACCAATATAGGTCAATGGTTGTTTTATTGCTTTACATTCACTATAGCACTAAAATGTAAAACAATAAAATGCATAACAGAAAAGGGTAATAGATTTGGACTTCAGCATGTAACTTTCAGACTTACATGACCGCATTCCGCTCAAAAACCACACAAATGACAAACATGATGTCAATGAATGTGACACTCCTCACAGGCAATGAAAGTAATCTCATATGGGTCACACACTCATTTTTTGAGAATCATCTAATAGCTTATAGTCCCTATTTGTTCTAATTGAATCAGATGAAACCCACATTGCTTAAATTAATGTTGTTCCATTAATTTAAGGTGCCTCTGCTACCTCACTTGAGTGAAGCTCACGTTACTATTAGGCAGTGACATTTTACAAAGTCAGCAAACAGCCCCTTGCTACTCCCTCAACAAAATCTCAACTGGTTTTTGACTTGGCTCCACAATGGTAGAGCCAGCTCCCCCATTGACTTCAGGACAGCAGAAGCTCTACACAACTTCCGTCGTAGACTGAAAAAACAATTCTATATCGCACAGTCGCACTCCTCCCTTTATCAGCGAGCTTTGCCGTACGCCTTTCCCTGCGCATACATGTATCGCCAGGCAAACAGCGTTGTTAGTTATGTTCGCCTTGTAGTGCGACTGTGCTTCAGGTCATAACATCTGCTCTGTAACCTAGGGAACTGTGCGTGTGTGTGTGTATGCGTGTTTGACTGTGTAAGTAGTTTCCTAAGCCAGGCCCATGTTCCATTCATGGTGAGATCTGCTCCTTACTCTCTGCCTCGCAATGTTATCTACCCTGACTCAGATAAGGCCTCTAAAAAGTGTGTGGAATTGTGTTGGTGTATGTGTGTGTGTGTGTGTGTGTGTGTGTTTGTGTGAGAGAGAGAGAGAGAGAGAGAGGGAGTGTGTGTGCACTGCCAAACAGATAAGCCTTCCCTGCAAGCCTCTTATTCATGCAGCACCTAACAAGACAAGGCCACAATCACTCTGAAACCGTCTTTTACTTGTTTATGCATCAGCATGACCAAAGCTTGTGTGTACACACGTTTATGAGTGTACCTTCATTAATGCATATTATGTGTGTGTAAAAGGGTGTGTTACTATCTGTGCTTACATGCATGCTCACATGGGCTTTGTGTGTGTAGACATATTTGCCTTTTTGTATTGATGGTGTGTTTCTGTATTGTGCCATTCTTCTGTGTGTTTGTGTGTGTGCACTCTGACAGATAAGCCACCCCTGCAAGCCTCTTACTCGTTCAGCGCCGAACAACAACAAGGCTGGCATTACTAATAAACTCAGCTTCTACGCTCTGATATGAGCAGCAAATTTAGAGTTTCTCAAAGAGGCACATATGGGCAAGGCCATTGCATCGTAAGCCCCAAACTATTCACAAGACACACTGCAAAATACTGTTTACCCTTACCACCGACCCATTTAAAGGAAAAGGCTGGTGATATTCTCTATTTTTAAATGATCACTAATTCAAATAAAAAGTCCAAAACCAACAATGAATTGTATGTATGAAAAGTATTGCATGTGTAGCTAAAGCCTGTTATATCTTATTCCTCTGTGCCACAGAGCTCCATTTCGGTCCAAAAACTATGAGCCACACTGTTGCACTGGCTGACATGTTCCATCATTACCATGAACACACACACTGTATTTATTTTGACTCAATCCCACAAACAGTGTCCTGCTGCTGTAAACACTCACTAATGCACTATATGTGTATTAATCCACAGCTGAAAATAGTCCCCAACAAATGCACTATTTTCTCCTGTTTGAGTAATGCTGGTTAAAGCCTACAGTGCCCAGCTACTTTTGTAAATTACTAAGCCTTTTTTAAAAAGGAAAGTACGTATTTGTGATCTGTTTTTAAAGTTTTACAACTTCAGCGGGCACACGTATAATATGGAATAATTCCAGCCGTAAACATTTATTAGCAATGCATGCTAATAAAACCTGAGATTTGTGTTGAGAATCTTCATCATTGTGAATGTGTCTGATTTTCCACCCAGTGGAGTGACATTGCTGTTAAACCAGCATCATCTTTAGTTGTTTCAAACTTTGTTTGTGACTACCAGATGCTGCTGCAATGCAATCCAGCAAAAGTTCAGCTTGTACAAATTTTTTCTGGTGCACAGTGTTGTATTGGAAACAGCTTTTTCTTTTCTTAAGCACTGGACGAGTCTAAAGTAGGAAGACATTTATTTTCTGACATGGCCTCTGAATTTGACCTTTTTATTTACAGTAATGTTCCACAGACTGCTATCCTTTACTATACTCATTTCAATTATATAGAAGTTGAAGCAAACTCAGTACACAAGTGTATTGTGAAAAAAAGGTGAGCAACCAAGCATGATGATCATGATTCTACAGAAAGCTTCAATCTTGGCATAGGCTTGCTATGTCTTCGCTACACATCACAGAAGAAGAAAGTCAGAAACAGAGGAGGCGGTGAGTGGGGGATGTAGAATAGGATAGAGTGAGTAGGCTCACTATGCTTGTTTCAGATTACGGACTGTTGTGGAGCAAAACCTATATAGCAAAGACACACTGAACCAAATCATAAAGCAAGTTCTGTACAATATTATTGTCATGGTCTTTGTATCGCTCTTTGGTGCCATGCTCTACTCTCAATTCATGACAGCTTTTATATTTTGGTGTTCTAAGCCAAAACAACATGTTGTCTTGAATCAAAAAGGTAGAGAAAATATAAGAAACCACATTGTCACTGAAAATCTTTATCATTACAGTATGTTATGAGTGTTATGAATGCACCAACGAAGCTGTGATGTCTGTGAAAATCTGTTTGACACCCTATTATACCAGAGACAGTTCTCTTGTTACAGTAACTGAAGGGGCATTCCCCTGCTTTTCAGTCACTATAGGCAAGCGAGAGCACAGAAAAATTTAGGAATGGAAAGAAAATATTTGTTAAATTCCCAAATGAAGTTTAAAGCTACACAATTGTATGTCTTTGAATGGCTGTACAGAAAATTAGCATTATGCTGTACTTATCTGACAAAATTATAATTATATATATATATATATAGGATATAATGTATCCTCGTCCTCTCTGACATTTTCTGCCGTGCCTGAGATGAGATCTGCTGTGAGATCAGAGTCAGAATTCAGAGTATAGTTACATAACTGAACTCAGAGATGCACAAAATGGACTTTTCCACTTGTTCTTTTCTACAGTAAAATGGTCGTCACCAGAACTTCCGCCTCCCATCGATACCAGAATCCTTTTGGACGCGGGTTGTGAAGATCAGGTCAAAGTTCAGTTGAACTTTTGCCGAACAACATGGCAGATAGCTAGCGCAGCTGACCGCTGGAAATAGTGGCCTTGGTTTGCACAGTGTCGAACTTGAAAGCCCTATTAGAGGCCAACGGTAGCAGGCAAGGCATCTCCCAATGTGACTGTGGAATTGTATGAATAAATAAAGTTTAAACAAAAAATGAATGCTTCAAGTCCACACAAGCATGCACTGGGAAAAAGGTTGCCAGCCCATCAAATTTCTTAAACACAGACACAAACAATATCACACATCTGAGATTTTTTTGTACAGTGAATATATTGCCGCTGCTATGCTACTGTTATCACTACTCTGGGTGGATGAAAATTATCTGCTTTTTAATACATAAGGCAGTGATTAAAGGTCTGTTTATATTCATAACTGAACTCATAGAGCTCACAGAGGCAGCAGGGTCATTACAGGATAAGGGAGAAGGGAGAAGGTAAATTAAACCAGGAGAAATTCTCTTCCAATCTCGTTCCTCCTCACCTCTTCTTTTCTCAAGTTTTATTCTGTTCTTTTCCATGACAGGGAAATGGTAGCCTCTCTCACTCTATGTATCTTCTTTCTCGGTCTTCACACATGCTGTCTGAGAGGTGATTACTCAGCAGGACTTTCTGGCACAATGTCAAAAGGCTGGTTGATTGATTGATTGTTCAGAACGCCTGTTGGTCAGACCTCTTTTCTCAGTGAGCCTTTGCTACAGTCAGGGTGTAACAATGACTGTAATTTTCACGAAGTGACATTGTTATTGTCATTCAAATAAAAATTTTAAAAAGCCTTAAAAAGGGCTGGGCAGACGGTTTCAGTCTTGGATGATTTTTGCAAAGCCTTCTTTTTAATAACTTTCAAAACTTATGATGCCCTTTTTCTGAGCTGCCAAATCCTATATGTTAAGCTCACACAATGGACTCTAATTACAGGAAGTCGTGCCACTACTCCAATTCTCAGCTTTGAAAGTTGATGAGAGTCATATTAGTGTGGAAGCAGACATGGACACGTGTCTAGAGCTGTTTGTTCTGTCAGAGAGTGTGTTGTCTAGTTATGAGATGTAAGCAGACAGACGGAGAAAAGTAGCGACCAATGACACACAAAGTTCCCCTGTTGTATTTCTCTAGCTGGCTGTTTAACACCTGTAATATTCTAACGCCTGGGTCACACCACCTACCTCTACCTGTGCGCTACCTTGCTGAACTGCTCCCACGCGTGTGGTGCTCCCACAGACAGTGCTGCTGCTGCGCCGCTGCTACCAGCCCTATCTCTCTACATCAAATTTGCCTTTGATAATCCATTAATTTGCCATCAATAACAGAATGTTTCGTTTCATAACCTGTTAACATGGGCGCCGAAATGAAAAGCAAGAGGTTTCATAATGCACACGTGCTGCTCAGGTAGGCAGTGTGTCCCAGGGCGTAATGCTCGCAAGGTTTCAGTAAGGTGTTGCAAAAAGCCTGTTTGGCTAATAAAGCCATGCGTAACAAAACTGAATTTTAGAGTTTTACACATCAAGTTATTTCTGTGGTGTTGTCTCCTTTTGCTTTCCACAATGCCTATAAGTAAAACTAAGACGCAGTACCCTGTAAAGCCCACACATGACGAGCTGCTGGACTTGATTCAGTGATCCAAAAGATCATCAACACAAGCAACCAGCTCTAAAAGAGAATAGTGTGTTTATGGAATCGATTACAATGTAATCCTCTGAATATAATACTGGTAACATGCTTTTGTACAACAAACCAAGTCTGCTACATCATGCTTAGAAGAAGTTCGTCTTTAATGGCTGTTGGCTGCAGTGTTTTCAGAGTAAATACAGTACATCCGGAAAGTATTCACAGCGCTTCATGTTTTCCACATTCTGTCATGTTACAGCCTTATTCCAAAATGGAATAAATTCATTTCTGTCCTCAAAATTCTACACACAATACCCCATAATGACAAAGTGAAAAAAGTTTTGCAAATTTATTAAAAAAAAAAACCCAAAAAAAACAACAACCAACAACTAAGAAATATGTACAAAAGTATTCACAGCTTTTGCTCAATACTTTGTTGATGCACCTTTGGAAGCAATTACAGCCTCAAGTCTTTTTGAATATGATGCCACAAGCTTGGCACACCTATCTTTGGGCAGTTTCGCCCATTCCTCTTTGCAGCACCTCTCAAGCTCCATCAGGTTGGATGGGAAGCGTCGGTGCACAGCCATTTTCAGATCTCTCCAGAGATTCAAGTCTGGGCTCTGGCTGGGCCACTCAAGGACATTCACAGAGTTGTCCTGAAGCCACTCCTTTGATATCTTGGCTGTGTGCTTAGGGTCGTTGTCCTGCTGAAACATGAACCGTCGCCCCAGTCTGAAGTCAAGAGCGCTCTGGAGCAGGTTTTCATCCAGGATGTCTTGTTACGCTGGCAGACAAGGCAGGTAGACCCAAATACAGGACGCCGGTAACAGGCAGACTTTTAAAAGGTTTTAATAAAGATTTCTTACAAACGGGTTTCTCGAGTAGCAAAGCAAGAGCATGACATGAAGGCTTGATCAGAAGCTACGATCTAGCAATGAGACAGGGGAAACGCAGACCTCACACACACACGGTAATGGGGAACAGGTGGAAACAATCCAGGCGGGGCAGACAATCACACAGGCGGGAAACACACAATGGCAGGAAGTTAAGGGACCTGAAACGAGAGGGAAGGTTAGACTTTCCAAAATAAAACAGACATGCCAGAACAGGAAACAAACATGACAGACATGGAACTTAACACAACCGACGAGACATGACAGTACCCCCCCTTTAGGACCGGCTCCTGACGGTCCAGCTTGATCTGGGTGACGACGATAGAATTAGTCGATCAGGCTCTGGTCGACGACGAAGCTGGCAGGAATACACGACCTTTCCTCAGGTCCGTACCCCTCCCAGTCCACCAAAAACTGTCTTCCCCGGCCCCTCTTCTTCACCACCAGCAGTTTCTTGACCGCATAGACAAGCCCCCCGTCTACCATCTTGGGCGGCGGCGGCTGTTTGGTGGGTGGCACCAGCGGGCTTTCATGGACTGGTTTTAACTTGCTCACGTGAAAGGTGGGGTGAACCCGGAGGGACCTGGGGAGTTTAAGTTGCACAGACACTGGGTTAATAACTTTGGAGACCGGGAAGGGACCCACAAACCTGGGAGCGAGCTTTCGGGTGTGGACGTGGAGAGGTAGGTCCGTAGTGGACAACCAAACTCTTTGTCCCGGGGCGTAGGTGGGTGCAGGTCGGCGACGACGGTCGGCTGCCATCTTCATGCGGGCCTGCCCCCTAAGGAGCATCTGCCGTGCAGCAGCCCAGACTTTTCTGCATCTCCTCATCAAGGCATGGGCTGACGGTACCGTCACCTCTTCCTCATTAGTGGGGAAGAGTGGAGGCTGGTACCTGTAGACCACTGTATGCTTTTTGCACAACCTTCTCTATCTGCCAAGTTACCGATCCTACCACACGTGGTAGGATGGTTTCAGGCTCCTTGGCAGTGGGTTCCGGTTCATACAGGCAGGACAGAACATCCGGTTTGGTGTTCTGCGACCCCGACCTGTAGGAGAGGGTGAACTGGAACCGACTAAAGAAAAGTGCCCACCTTGCTTGACGCGAGTTCAGCCGTCTTGCCAATTCTAGGTTTTTATGATCCATCCAAACGATTAACGGCTGCTCCACCCGCTCCAGCCAGTGACGCCACTCCTCCAATGCCACTTTGATGGCCAGCAACTCCCGGTTCCCGACGTTGTAGTTGCGCTCGGCTGATGACAGTTTACAAGAGAGGAAGGCACATGGGTGGATGCGGTTGTCTGTGGGAGAACGCTGTGACAAGACTGCCCCGATGCCCTCGCTCGAGGCGTCCACTTCCACAATGAACTGCAGCTTAGGGTCCTGCATGGTCAAGACAGGGGCTGTGGTGAAGTGTCTCTTCAACCGTTGAAATGCCTCCTCAGCCTGCAGTCCCCACTGAAACTGAACCTTTGGAGAGGTTAGTGCATGAAGCGGCGCCGCCACGGCGCTAAAGTTCCTTATAAACTTTCTATAAAAGTTAGCAAAACCCATGAACTGTTGGACTTTCTTACGTGACGTGAGAGGCGGCCAGTTGGTGACTGCACTAACCTTCTCCGGGTCCATCTTAACTTGGTTATCAGCCACGATGAATCCTAGGAAGGAGACTGAGGAGGCATGAAACTCACACTTCTCTGCCTTCACATACAGATGGTTCTCCAGCAGGTGAACCAGGACCTGACGGACATGGCGATGGTGGGTCACAGGATCAGGAGAGAAGATGAGTATATTGTCCAAGTATACAAAGACAAAGTCATTGAGGTATTCCCGAAGGATTTCGTCAAGGACTGGAAAACTGCAGGTGCATTGGTGAGTCCAAAAGGCATAACTAAATATTTATAGTGTCCTGTGGGTGTATTGAAACCCGTCTTCCACTCATCCCCCTCCCTAATCCTCACCAGGTGGTAAGTGTTCCGCAGGTCCAGCTTGGTGAAGATTTGAGCCTGCTGGAGCAGCTGGAAGCCGGAGGATATTAGTGGAAGCAGGTACCTGTTCTTGATCGTGATGTCGTTTAGGGCGCTGTAGTCGATGCACGGCCGGAGTGATCCATCCTTCTTCCCCACGAAGAAGAAACCGGCTCTGGCCGGTGATGAAGATGGGTGGATGATGCCGGACCTCAGCGACGCTTCAATGTACTCCTCCATGGCCTTCCTCTCTGGGCCGGAGATGGCATAGAGCTGGGCCTTAGGGATAGACGCCCCTGGCAGGAGGTCTATGGCACAGTCCCAGTGGCGGTGAGGAGGCAGAGAGGTGGCTTTGGCCTTGTTAAATATCTCACGTAAATCATGGTAGCAAGGTGGGACTTTGGATATGTCCGGATAGTCGTTGTGGACC
Organism: Maccullochella peelii; assembly: GCA_002120245.1. NCBI lineage: Eukaryota > Metazoa > Chordata > Actinopteri > Centrarchiformes > Percichthyidae > Maccullochella > Maccullochella peelii. The sequence goes on along the minus strand of LKNJ01001206.1, from coordinate 7,129 downwards.
GGTTCTGGTGACGTTGCTCTCACAAGCTCCGATGACCTGTGGACAGAGGAAGGCACAGCGAGACAAGAAACATGACAGGCAGGATCCCATTCTTTTATCTTCCCAAGTTATATAGGGGTAATGTTTCTTCAACCAGGGATAACCTAAAATTAGGGGATGTTGAGCACAGTCAAAAATGTGAAACTGAAAGGTTTCTCTATGGCATGAGTCTATGGTTAAAATGACAGGTTGAGTCTGGTGTGTAACCCTGCTAAGCAGCTTCCCATCCAATGATCTAGCACTAACCGGGTGGCTGAGAGCGTGTGTCTCCAGTCCTAGACTCTTGGCTAAATCTTTGACCATGTGTCTATCAGTGCTTGTAGTGGAGTGGTATTACCGTTGATGGACAGGGTCACCGAAGTAAGAGTCCGATGAAGACAGCCTGTAGTCTTGGATTGACTCACCAGCGCCCTCCTCCCACCTGGTGAGCCTCCTCTTTTAGCGGACAGAAGCCCACCCGATGCCCAGACTGGCCGCAGTAGAAGCAGGCCCCCTCCTTTAGACGACGCTGTCGTTCATCCGGGGCCAACTTGGTGCGTCCCAGCTGCATGGGCTCCTCCCGCACAGAAGATGGTGCTTGAACCTCCGCCCCTGCAGTCGTGGACCTTGTGGAACGGTTGAACTCCTGGAAACCCCACGGCACCCCCTGAGCCTCGGAGGACCTCTTCCAGGACCGACGTCACTCTGCCTCCCTCTCCTGGAGACGGTTGTCAATGCGGACCACCAAATCTACTAGACCCTCGAAGTCTTCAGGGATCTCATGGGGTGCTAGCTGGTCTTTCATTCCCTCGTTGAGTCCGTTCACGAAGGCATCTTTGATAGCTGGTGGGTTCCAGCCACTGTCGGCTGCAAGGGTGCGGAACTCCATGGCGTAGTCAATAACCAGCCTGGATCTCTGCCTCAACCCCAGCAGCGCTCGAGAAGCCTCTCAAGCTGGGGAAGAGTGGTCAAACAACTTGGATAAAGTCTGAGAGAATAGCTTGCTATCTTGGCAAATGGCGGCTCCTCAAGACCACTCCACCGTGGCCCACGCCGCCACCCGCCCGGTCAGGTGGGAGACCATGAACGCCACCCGAGCCTGGTCAGAAGTAAAGGCAGCAGGATCATTCTTGAAGTGTAAGTCATACTGAACCAAGAAGGGTCGGCACCCACCAGAATCCCCTGAATATTTCTCCAGAGGAGCTAGGCGGACAGGGCGAGGAACGGCCGCTGGCAGTGATGTTGGCGCTGATGAAGCCGGCTTGGGCGAGGCGAGATCCTGTGCAGCCAGGTGGCTTACTTGAGTGGCGACGGATAATTGGATCTCCGTCTGCCGCTCGGTGAGTTCTTTTACTCCGCGGCTAATGGAGCACAGCCGAGTCTCGTGCTGGTGAATCATTGTTCCCTGAACTGAAAGAGCCGATCCATGTCTGGCCAGATCGTACCGATACGCTGGCAGACAAAGCAGGTAGACCCAAATACAGGACGCCGGTAACAGGCAGACTTTTAAAAGGTTTTAATAAAGATTTCTTACAAACGGGTTTCTCGAGTAGCAAAGCAAGAGCATGACATGAAGACTTGATCAGAGGCTACAATCTGGCAACGAGACAGGGGAAACGCAGACAATATATACACACAAGAGGTAATGGGGAACAGGTGGAAACAATCCGGGCGGGGCAGACAATCACACAGGTAGGAAACACACAATGGCAGGAAGTTAAGGGACCTGAAANATCTGGCAACGAGACAGGGGAAACGCAGACAATATACACACAAGAGGAAATGGGAAACAGGTGGAGACAATCAGGGCGAGGCTGACAATCAAACAGGTGGGAACAATCAGGTCGAAGCAGACAAACGGGGGAAGTTAAGGGACCTGAAACGAGAGGAGAGGTTAGATATTCCAAAATAAAACAGACATGCCAGAACAGGAAACAGAAACATGACAGACATGGAACTTAACATAACAACATCACAATGATTGCAGCTTAGATGCTGAGCTGCTTAGAAGCAAGATTTGTCAGTACGCTCTGCATCTTTGATGTACTGTATAGCTGGCATCAGCTGCCAACCTGCAGTTTATATCCTCTGAACATGAAACCATGTATTTCCTGTTTTTTAAAGAAATCTGTTGAGATTTCAACAGATGAACAGTATGGAATATGAGTCATCCACACTTGAAACTGCAAGCATCTAATTTGTGAGGTTCTGTGTTTTTGTTCCTCAATCATTGACCAACAAATGCTTTGCTTTGATCCACTCAAGTTCTAAATCATAGTTCAGTATGTTAAGATAGGTTTCCGCTCTCTTGTTGGCTATAAAACTGAGCATGTGAGACCCGACTGAGCTGTTATCATTTCTATTTTTGGATTTTTCCTGCAAAATAAAGTTGGACAAACAAGGCCACCAGCTCTGAAACTGAATCCCTGTGGTGGAGGGTGAGGGGACGACTCAGTGTATCGAAGAAGAACTCTGTCTCAGCAGATTAAGGAAGCAGCCGCTGACAGAGCCATNCGTCGCCCCAGTCTGAGGTCAAGAGCGCTCTGGAGCAGGTTTTCATCCAGGATGTCTCTGTACTTAGCTGCATTCATCTTTCCCTCTATCCTGACTAGTCTCCCAGTTCCTGCCGCTGAAAAACATCCCCACAGCATGATGCTGCCACCACCATGCTTCACTGTAGGGATGGTATTGGCCTGATGATGAGCGGTGCCTGGTTTCCTCCAAACATGACGCCTGGCATTCACGCCAAAGAGTTCAATCTTTGTCTCATCAGACCAGAGAATTTTGTTTCTCATGGTCTGAGAGTCCTTTAGGTGCATTTTGGCAAACTCCAGGCGGGCTGCAATGTGCTTTTTACTAAGGAGTGGCTTCCGTCTGGCCACTCTACCATACAGGCCTGATTGGTGGATTGCTGCAGAGATGGTTGTCCTTCTGGAAGGTTCTCCTCTCTCCACAGAGGAATGCTGTAGCTCTGACAGAGTGACCATCGGGTTCTTGGTCACCTCCCTGACTAGGGCCCTTCTCCCCCGATGGCTCAGTTTAGACGGCCGGCCAGCTCGAGGAAGAGTCCTGGTGGTTCCGAACTTCTTCCATTTACGGATGAGGGAGGCCACTGTGCTCATTGGGACCTTCAAGGCAGCAGATATTTTTCTGTACCCATCCCCAGATTTGTGCCTTGACACAATCCTGTCTCGGAGGTCTACAGACAATTCCTTTGACTTCATGCTTGGTTTGTGCTCTGACATGCACTGTCAAGTGTGGGACCTTATATAGACAGGTGTGTGCCTTTCCAAATCATGTCCGATCAACTGAATTTACCACAGGTGGACTCCAATTAAGCTGTAGGAACATCTCAAGGATGATCAGTGGAAACAGGATGGACCTGAGCTCAATTTTGAGCTTCATGGCAAAGGCTGTGAATACTTATGTACATGTGATTTCTTAGTTTTTTATTTTTAATAAATTTGCAAAACTCTCTAANCCACCATGCTTCACTGTAGGGATGGTATTGGCCTGATGATGAGCGGTGCCTGGTTTCCTCCAAACATGACGCCTGGCATTCACGCCAAAGAGTTCAATCTTTGTCTCATCAGACCAGAGAATTTTGTTTCTCATGGTCTGAGAGTCCTTTAGGTGCATTTTGGCAAACTCCAGGCGGGCTGCAATGTGCTTTTTACTAAGGAGTGGCTTCCGTCTGGCCACTCTACCATACAGGCCTGATTGGTGGATTGCTGCAGAGATGGTTGTCCTTCTGGAAGGTTCTCCTCTCTCCACAGAGGAATGCTGTAGCTCTGACAGAGTGACCATCGGGTTCTTGGTCACCTCCCTGACTAGGGCCCTTCTCCCCCGATCGCTCAGTTTAGACGGCCGGCCAGCTCTCGGAAGAGTCCTGGTGGTTCCAAACTTCTTCCATTTACGGATGATGGAGGCCACTGTCCTCATTGGGACCTTCAAGGCAGCAGATATTTTTCTGTACCCATCCCCAGATTTGTGCCTTGACACAATCCTGTCTCGGAGGTCTACAGACAATTCCTTTGACTTCATGCTTGGTTTGTGCTCTGACATGCACTGTCAAGTGTGGGACCTTATATAGACAGGTGTGTGCCTTTCCAAATCATGTCCGATCAACTGAATTTACCACAGGTGGACTCCAATTAAGCTGTAGGAACATCTCAAGGATGATCAGTGGAAACAGGATGGACCTGAGCTCAATTTTGAGCTTCATGGCAAAGGCTGTGAATACTTATGTACATGTGATTTCTTAGTTTTTTATTTTTAATAAATTTGCAAAACTCTCTAANACCACCATGCTTCACTGTAGGGATGGTATTGGCCTGATGATGAGCGGTGCCTGGTTTCCTCCAAACATGACGCCTGGCATTCACGCCAAAGAGTTCAATCTTTGTCTCATCAGACCAGAGAATTTTGTTTCTCATGGTCTGAGAGTCCTTTAGGTGCATTTTGGCAAACTCCAGGCGGGCTGCAATGTGCTTTTTACTAAGGAGTGGCTTCCGTCTGGCCACTCTACCATACAGGCCTGATTGGTGGATTGCTGCAGAGATGGTTGTCCTTCTGGAAGGTTCTCCTCTCTCCACAGAGGAATGCTGTAGCTCTGACAGAGTGACCATCGGGTTCTTGGTCACCTCCCTGACTAGGGCCCTTCTCCCCCGATCGCTCAGTTTAGACGGCCGGCCAGCTCTAGGAAGAGTCCTGACGGTTCCAAACTTCTTCCATTTACGGATGATGGAGGCCACTGTGCTCATTGGGACCTTCAAGGCAGCACATATTTTTCTGTATCCATCCCCAGACTTGTGCCTTGACACAATCCTGTCTCGGAGGTCTACAGACAATTCCTTTGACTTCATGCTTGGTTTGTGCTCTGACATGCACTGTCAAGTGTGGGACCTTATATAGACAGGTGTGTGCCTTTCCAAATCATGTCCGATCAACTGAATTTACCACAGGTGGACTCCAATTAAGCTGTAGGAACATCTCAAGGATGATCAGTGGAAACAGGATGGACCTGAGCTCAATTTTGAGCTTCATGGCAAAGGCTGTGAATACTTATGTACATGTGATTTCTTAGTTTTTTATTTTTAATAAATTTGTGAAACTCTCTAAGAAACTTTTTTCACTTGGTCATTATGGGGTATTGTGTGCAGAATTTTGAGGACAGAAACAAATTTATTCCATTTTGGAATAAGGCTGTAACATGACAGAATGTGGAAAACGTGAAGCGCTGTGAATACTTTCCGGATGCACTGTATCTTGCATGCTTTTTTGGAGAGCTGCCTACATATATCCCTAAAACACAGACAAGATTTTTCACCCTTTGTGCTTTGTTTTTCAAATTTGAAGCACCTATTGCTTGTCTGTCTGCCTCACTCTGTCCTTGACTGATACAGACAAACCCACTGTTATGTTGAAAAAATATTTGTGTTACAGATAGGCAGACATTTTTAATTTCACTGAACCCCTGCTTCTTTGTTTGGGTGTGTAGACAAAAAAAAGATATTCTTCTGGAAAGGCATTGTTAATACAGAAATTGTGCAGCAGCAGTCTAGCTAACCAGACATTGACAGAATAGTGCAGAGGATCTGTACAGAGAAAGGGTGAGTTGTGTACAAAATGCATTGTTTCTCAAAGCAGTGTTTAAACTTGTTTCATCTTTCTAGACTGGTTTCATCTTTGTAAAATGAGGCAAAGGATGCTATGACTGATAAATGCCTAAAATTCTGCTTACAGTTACTGTTCTTGTTTTATAAGAAGAGTGTGGACAGATAATTACTGCAGAAACAGGAGAGCAGTGTGGTTCAGCTGAGTTGTGACATGTGACATACATAAATGCAACACTATGATATGCAGGTAAAAATGAAGAAGAGTCACTGTTGTGTTTGGGACAGTCAGAAAATGTCACTTTGATGGCTTGTTTGTGGTCAGGTGTGATCATCCGATTGTGTACAGTACTGTAGGAGGTTTTTAAATTGGACAAAGAAGAGTGGCTTTTTATGTCAGATTTGGTACATTCTGATTTGAGCTCATGAAAACACATTTGATTAATTTAATTTCAAATGGTGCCAGGGTTCTCTGCTAGGGAGGACTGCTGGTTTAGGGACATTTGCGCCAGAGGAATAATGATAGAATACACCAGCATCTTCAAAAGTGTTACATTTAGTAATCTCATGGAGCCTTGTGTGATTTTCTTCACCAGATTTTCTTCTCCTAAAGTACTATAAAGAAATACACTGTCCGCAAGGATTACATTGCAGCCATTGCAGCCCATTCGCAGATGCCGGCGGAGGCGATCTACTGGACCAATTCCAAAACTTTTGGTAATTAGTAGTCATTTCAAACCTAAAATTGATAAAAATAGGGCCCAGGTTTAAAAATACAGGAGTTATGTTAATTGTATTTATATATCCATTGAAGGATGGCCCCAGACTGACCCAATTTGATCAAAATTTTTTGTGTATATATTTATTTCTTTGATTTGCATGAGTGTCCAGTCAAGAAGATTGATACCACTCTCTGCATGGTAAATGTGAAGGTCCAGCCAGGAGACAGTTAGCTTAGCTTAGCAACAAAGACAGGAAACAGTGGGGAAAAAGCTAGCCTGGCTCTGCTTAAACAAAACCTTTAAAGCTCACTAATGAACATGTATCTTGCTTGTTTAATCTGCGTAAAAATGACGTGTTGTGGTTGTATGAGGGGTTATATGCTGGACTTCAGCACTTTCAGCATTGTATTTTCTCCCTACTTAAAATTCTTTGTGTGGCCTTTAACAGTAAGTTATTGTCTCAAGTATTTTTATTTCCAGAATTGGAAGCTGAACTGTAAGAGCAGAAATACATTGACACACATATTTGCATACATGTGTTTCTCCTATATTGTATGGTTTAAAGGTCCATGATTTGAGCAATGGGATTTCCTACTGTAAGTGAATGTGTCATCTCACTCAGCTGAGTGTCCTCAGATCCAGTCAAACGTTGCCTTGGGAAGAGGCAATAGGCTTCACAGAAGACACTGATATGTAATATGTTTAAAACACACGTTTAACGGTTGAGCTAAATTACGAAATGGCGAGTGTCAAGTTACCCATACTGATATTGAA